>JANTCA010063221.1:0-16388 GCA_024741275.1 Chironex yamaguchii | reverse complement strand
TCACATGCGTGGTTGTGGAGACATGAGCCTCTAAAGATGACATATTTTGACCTTTTTTGAGACAAGTGAAAAAAGTTTAACTTTTTTCACTTGTCTCAAAAAAGTGTCACATTGAAGCTAATTTCATGTGTTGTCCCACCAGAAGACTAATTGTACCGAAATAAACAAATATTTTATTACAACGTCGATCTCCTGACTTCTTACAAAAACGTATGTAATGCATATCGCCATGATGAAACATAAGTTGGTTTAAATTTGAGGGTTTGTTTCAATGTTAAACGCTGAGATATGTTCAACAACCAGTTTACAGCAGAGCATCGTAAGGAATCTGAGAATTCGAGAAGCGTGTGCTGTCACGGCTCATTAGCTCAAAATACCTTGTAGCTCAAAATTCAAAGTGAGAACAACACAGCTTAGCAGAAGTTCTAAAACCGGTTTTTCTAATGACTATGGTTTTAGTGATTGGTCTTGTTTTGTCAGTTGCCTTTCTCTCTCACATTTTTTGTCTTTGACTTGAGAATTTTTTTCAAAAATATGTACGTTCATTTTCACAATTCTTCAATAACCAATGTACCAAATGTATAGTACACTAGATGGGACCTGCATCTTTTATAGATGCACCAACTTACTTACCGTCATTATTAAGTGATCCTTGGCGATGTAAGAAGACCTCAGAGTCGACACTAAAAACAAGAAATGAAAACTTAAGTATCACAAAACAGAATCACACTAATATTTTCATTACCTATACCAAGTCAGTTATCAACTCATCTCAAGTCAGTCATCACCATCCATCTCGTTCTCAACTTCTAGAAATGCACTTTTGAAGTATCTTATACATGTTGTACTTGGCATTTCGACTGCAATCGTTATTGTGTCCGTTTTACGTAATACATGTCACACTTTTCACAACCGTGCTTGGGAACTTACGCCTTTCCAGAAGGACAGTAGCTGTCGTAAAGAAGGACACAGTACAGATAGGGAAGGTCTAAAACTGCAATCACCTCCTCTCCCTCTCACAACGTCTTAAAACATCGTAAATTCGTTGTGCTCCCTCTTCATATTTGTCGACTTCATAAATATCTGATCCCTAATTAAGACCGCTGTCTCTTCCTCACTGCTCTGCCAAATCACTAGCATTATGATATTAGAAATGTTCAAATTTATTACTGCCCTTCAAGGCTGCTTTCGTTCGCTTTCTTGCGTAATATCATCTACGGTAACTGGCGGCTATATACTGACTACCTTAAATTGCTTCATCGCATCTATTACTATTTTGTGACTAACTGGTTCTTTACAGTTTCATACAGAAATTAGGAAACCTTTCCGGCACTAATTTTCGGATTGAATTTGTGTCCAAAAATTGTACTAAAAAGGAAAGTAGCATTTCCATTGTGCCTTATCACTTTGCCTACTGTATATGGTGTGCCTATGACAATATCACTCTTGACTGCTAAAAGTTGTTGCTTCCTACATGTACTGCATTACTGAATCACACAATTTTCACAGAGAACAGCTAAGGGGACCTATCACCTGCGGGCGCAACAAATGCCACGTTACTTTTTTCCATCCACCACGCCGAGCTGGGAAAGCTCCAAATGATAAAGAGCTGACTTTACCCCAGTTGGTTCAACCGAGTCATATGACAAGGCCCTAACTGATAGTCAGAAGTTCACAACATCATTAGATACGTATGAAACAGCTACTTGTAAGTTATTATCAAACAGGAATTTTTCAAGGAAAACCCCACTCTATGTTAAAATTTCAGATGAAAACTCTTTAGTAGGACTACGTTGTACAATATAAATATTATAAGTTTCTAATTAACAGTCAAACAGCAAAAGAAATTTCACCAGTAACAAAGAGGCAATTGAACAATAACAATTATACATAAAATTTAAGTGAATGTATAAATGAATGTATAAAAAATAATTTAAAAAATTTTAAAGCTAGCCTTAGTTGACGATGAAAAATTAAGATGAAGGCCTACTTCGCGCTGACAGATTCATGTTTAAGCGCGTATTTATTACAGAGTTCATTCGAACCCTGCTGACTCGAAGATTCGGTGTTTCGAACGAAAACTCCAGTCCCTAGAGTTGACTTGAAGAAAGTCTTACGCTTTCTGCTACTAAGTTGAACCCTGGTAATTAAACAATTCGTTATTTGAAATCATTTATTCTGTCCCTAGGGCAAAATATACCCGATACTTTACACAAAAAATCTCGGACATTTTAATTTCCGGACAAATTTTTCCTCAAAGCAGTGTTGCTACACACAGGGATTTCCACCTACTCTGGGAATTTTCCAAGGTTTGTCGGCTGTTGGGAAAACCCACAGGATGAATCCCGAAAAGTAGGTAGTTTTCTAGAAAATGATGGGATTTTAATTGTTTGTGGCCCTACAATAAAATTTCTTCGGTTTTTTTTCGATTTTGAACGTAAATTATTACTGACTTCATCTAGGCAGTTTCCGAGAAAAGGCAACTCCAAAATCTCGTACCTTAGAAAGACATATTAAGATCTTTGTTTTACGTCATCTATCTCGCTTGTTGCAGTGTTTTATCACATTTGGGAGAATAAATTTCTATAGATGCTGTTAAGCTAACAAGTATTCAAGTTGTACAACTCAATTCATTCACCTGCGGGAACGTAGGTAGAAACGATTTTTAAGAAGGTAGGAGATTATTGGAAGAATCAACATTGACAGTGGAAGTCGGTAGAAATCGCCTGAGTTGTAGCGCGAAACCACAAGTCTAGCGTGGCCACACTGCCGCAAAGGGGAAGGTAGAGTTAACACGTTACATACCTCATTGATCTTACTCTATGGTGATCTAAAACAGAATTGTAAAGAAAGCATACTATCAATACAAAGCAGATTCAATGAATGCATAGTGGACTTTAACGTCACCTTCATCAAAGGGGTTATGCTTTACCGGCACAGAACTGTCTGTCTGTCTGTTAGCAACACAACAAAATATTGGGGACGAATTTTGACAAGATGTCCAGTGAAGGCCGGGCATGTCACAAGGAACAAATGATTGGGGTTTAGAGATGTTGCAAATCACATTCTTAAAAACTGTTTGTATTCCTCCTCGTCTGCAAGCCGAAATTCCTCTAAAAGTGTGTTGCCAACGCCTGGCTCATTATGTCGGCTTAACCATGGCTTAACACAAACTGATCTTTGCCTTTTTTGGCGTTCCCTTTCTCGCTTTTTATTCATGGTAGCAACTACAACTGCTGCAACAATACATTCATCATCAGAATCCATGGTGAAATCGGAGAATCTGACAACAAATGCTTCCAATTTATGGTATGAACATAAACACTCGTTTCTATCCAATTTATTGGATGATCCCACTAATCCTATCCAATAAAAGGGACAGTGTATTTAATGGTTCTTTCTAATTTTGATATAAGACTGGGACGTTGGAGGGAAGCGCAACATCCATTGCCCACCTCTAATCCAACTCCAATCGGATCACCCAAATCTTACAACTAATAGGTGCACATGACGCGCAAACTTTCAAATGCCTGGCGCAAAATGACTTTCACATCGGGGGGCAGCAAGTAGTGTTCCCCCTTCCACGGTGCTTTAGGGTCACAATAAAATACAAAGAGGATGGCTACATTTGTAATTGAAAATCCAACCTACCGTGATTGAGATCATCTGGCTTGGATACAGAACAGGCGTCGTGTGGTCTTTTTCGTTTGCCTTTGTAAGGAACAAACAATTTCACTGGTCCTGTCTGAGTGGCAAAGACACAAAAAATAGAAGGGAGAGAACATAGTAAATCGTTATTAATTGCAAGCCAATATGCATCTCTCATTGTTTTACCGAAGAATCTGTTGATTATTTTCTCTGTGTCAGTTTCTCTTTATGGTTTGATGTAAGCTTAATCGGAGTACAAACCTTGTCAGTTTTGTTCGTGCGAATGTGACCCAAAATTCTTTTTCGTCTTTTAACACTTCTTCTTTTCAAACATGTGTCATATTACCTCCTCCGTAATTGTGTTACTTGTGAACTACAATTTTTGGTCCAAGTCAAAAGGTTTCACCAACAATCCAACACTTTGCTAAATACAAAGGCTCTAGTAATTGCTACATAACAAAATTATTATATTACAAATAATACACAAGTCCTACTTAAATGAACGACTTTGAACATTACTCATTATCAACAGTTATGCCACTTAAATCAACCAGTATAATGAAGGGGTTATGAATCCGCACAAGAAGGAATAGAGCAGAAAAGGAGGTACAGAAACAGGATAATTAGAAGGAAAAGAAAGATGGAGCAAAATATGACAAAGAAAGCGGAGCATCAGAAGAAGAAAGATTAAGGGCAAAGAACGGAGACGGAAAGAATGGAGGAGGAAAGGATGGGAGAGAAATAAGAGGGAGGAGAAAAGGAGTGTGAAATCGATGAAAGGGGAGAAGAGAAGTTGGAGATGGAAGAAGTGGGAAGAAAGGAGGATGGAGGAAGAATTGGAAGACAAAGGACGGCGAGAAGGGAAAGGACAAGGACGTGGAACATTGCAAGAGAAGAACAAGAGCAAGAAAATGCGATGGAAGAAAAGTGAAGGGTGGAAGCGATGGAAGAAAAGAAGAGAAAGCATAAAACAAAACAGAGAAAAGGGGGAGGGAAAGAGAATAAATGCAGCAAGGTAGAAAGGAAGAAACGATGGAAGGAAGGATAGAAAAAATGAAGAAAGGAAGGACAGTAGGAAGGAAGAAAGGACGGACAGGAGGAAGGAAGAAAGGGAGTACAAGAAGAAGGAAGAAAGGGAGTATAGGAGAAAGGAAGGAAAGATAAGAGGGAGGAAGGTAGGATAAGAGGGAGGAAAGGAAGGAAGTATAAGAGGGCGGGAGGTAGGAAGGAAGGAAGGATAAGAGGGAGGGAGGGAGGAACGAAGAATAAGAAGGAGGAACGAAGGAAGGATAAGAGGAAGGGAGAAAGGGAGGATAGAAGAACGAAAGAGAGGGAAGAAAGGAAGGAAGGAAGGAATGAAGAGGGAGTGACAAAAGAATGGAGGCGACAATTAGGCTAGGTCTAAATAATCAACAGCTACGTACCAATGTTTCATCGCCACAGCATGTGGCACAGGTGCATGACACTGCATGTGGACATAAAATATTTTCATCAATTAATTTCTGCAGGGTCTGTCCTGCATAACGTATACTTCGTTTCCAGTCTTTACATGCTTTTCTTCCTGCACGGGCCTCGAATTCTGTGGGTGTGATCCACTGACCATCAACTGTCTGTAGGATAAAAAGGGAGAAAATGACATTTCTGAATATCTGAAATGGTAAACAGCATACGATGATAAGCTTTTTGGGAAAGAGAGCCAGCACCGTTAATTTTCGCTAAAAGAATCATACATAGAACTAAAATACCCAGTGAGTACCAGGTTATACACAGATGCAGCAATGATCATCCCAACACAACTTTGATGCATAGGGTGGAGCCCATCTCCGTTTCCTTAGTGTTCTGGCCACACAGCTGTGCAAGCATAGTGAATGCTACAGTAATGACCAGGCCCACTTGTAGCACTGTGTGTGTAACTTCCATAATCTATCCCGTAAGTGCTGAGTGCTAAACAGGAGAGCATTATGTACCAGCTGTGAAGTCTTTGGTATGACCCGGTCGTGGATTCCAACCCACAATCATCCGCAATCAAAGTGTGGACTCTAATACTAGGCTAATAACAATTCATGCTCGACCACCTCAGATTCGGATAAGGGCCTTCAAATTGGAACCCGGGCCACAACGTCACCTGCTACTAGTACTGGATATTTCAAAGAATTATCCTTGCCACTGTTTCTTGGTACAAGATTGTTTGAATGAATTCGTATCATTTTCAGTAATACCTTGAAACCTAATTTCCGTTACACATCAGAACTGCCACATTTTCAAATGTTAAAGCTAAGCCCCTATTCTGGAGAGGCCAGATCTTTTGTCGGTCTAGGTCTAACATCATCAATCAGAACAAAACCGCTTCAAACCAGACTAAACAAGATGACATGGTCAGTCTGGACTACACTAGACGACCCCCAACGGGAACAGACTTGAACGGACAAGAGTGAAGTAGAATCAAGCGAACTAAATTATGGCAAACAGAGTTGTGCTGTGCTCGACTCGGCTCGACCAAAATCGATAGACGTGGACTGCGTTGGGATAAAATATGTGCCCCAGAATAAACCAGGTTAGCCTGGGAAAGATTAGACTTAACAGGAAGTATTAGACTAAAATTACCCAGACTAGGTTAGACTGAACTATGTTACCGTAGATGTCTCTTACCAAAATAGGCTAGTGAAGTCTTGTCAAAACCAGTTGTAGTGTAATGTTTGAATCGCATTACATAACATAGTAAGTGACAGCTTCAGTTGAAAACGTTGCTGTACGCTGCAAAATCATAAATGAAGGGGCTGCTATCTACAATTTTTCTGAAGACAACATATCATTCAGTTACCTTGATGCATTTTCCTTTTGATCCTGAACCAAGCTTGTGTTTATACAATGATCCTGTCATATCTCTGCACTTCACTGTCAGCACATCTGTCTTGATTGCTTCATCCCACTTCGTTTTAAATGCCAACCTGTTCTTCTCGCGTATATCCATGTGCTTGCTAAGGGACTGGCCATGGTTGCCATTGCTGGGACTTGCTGTAGGGCTATCCGCTCTGATCGAAGATGGTGTCCCTGGGTTGGAGTACCCATCTAAACTTTCGTCGAAACTTTGCCCTGTTTTAGGAACAAAAACGAGGTGCATCCCAGTTTGAATGGCAATGAAGGCCAAAATGATCATCTACTAAGTATTAAATGACAAATGTTTACAAATGAGAACTACACATTTTAAATGCATACTTTAGCACAGGGATAGACAACCTGCGAACCTCCGGCCTATCGCCCGACACAACTTTTTAGTGGCGCCTTGATCTTTAGGGATATCGAGAAAAGTAAAGTGAAAATGTAGCAGCAGAAAACTTACTAACATTTGATCTAATATTAGTAGAATGAATGAACACAAAATTGCTTTGGTACTTAATTTTCTTATGATAAATATTGTAGTTGAAATACAATGGCTTCATACTAAAACCTGCTTTCATATGTAAGGATTTATGAAACATATCAATAAATATGACTATGACTCCACAAACAGAGGAAGTAAATAAACAATAACAAAAATACCCTCGAATCTTAGATAACAAACCATTCAAAGCCAATATGTTCTATTTTGTATTAATATATGTGTTTACAAACGCGTTACTGCAACAATGGATGAATTCGCGTCTAAAGTTTAAACAATGTGCCTTCAGCATGACTTTTACTTGACAACCAACTGTATATTACTTACCAAAAGACCCAACACTTTCATGACTTTTCTGCCGAATGGAAGCAAGATTTGGCCTTGGTGATGACGGCTGTGTGGCAACCTTTGCAGTGATGTTTAGCAAACTCGGATGACTGGTACCATTTTGATTCCCAGGGCTAACGACACTAAAATACTGCTGCGGTGAAAAATCGCTCACAGTAATTCCTGAAAATGGAAATGAAAATGTCAAGTATTTACTATATCGAAGTCCTCAAAGCTGAATTCTTTGATTCAATACGAAGTCAAACATTTCGAACTTGCAATAATAGCTTAATCCTAACCTTTGCCTTTTTCAGTGGTGAAGAAGTAGACATGACAATGATGAGGACGGATCAACGGCATCATTCCAGTCTTGCATTGTATGTAATACCTGGCAGAGCTTTAAGTGGGCCTCGACGTTTTTCGCAGTAATACAAAGCAAGTAAATATTTGGTACACGCGCATTGTATGCCTAAATTGTCCACGGGACGAAAATGAGTATTCTCCTACAAATTTTATTGAAATGTAGTTTGACATAAATTGGGTGTGATCCTACAAAAATACAATAAATGCAAAGCTTATCGGATAATTGGCAATTTCCCGTTTTTCAAGAGACAACGAAACAAAACTGCTTTTTAATCAGTATTAATGACATCTTGTGCTTTGGCTGACAACAAGGGGGAAAGGTTGGATGAAACACAACGAAATAGGTACGGCTAATGTTCAAAATGGTTTACACTTGATTACAAAAAGCCAATATTAAACTACTCTTTTCAAAGATAATGGATTCTCTGTATCCAATTCAACTCTTTTTTTTTTTTGTAGCATAGTCATTGTCCAGCGTTGCTTATTCTCATCCCAACGTTGGCGATTGTAATATCGAAGGATCTCGTATTGAAAGTGAGCTCCCGTCACATTCTCTATGCAATGCGTAAGTGGCCAAGTGAGTGAAAAAAGTGAAAGAGAATGTGCACGAGGAAGATGACGAGTGAGTCCGCGAGAGACTCAGTCAGCAAAACACAGCAAAAGAGAGAAAAATGTGTGTGAGAGAGAGAGAGAGTGAGCGAACAGGTGAGTGAAACAAGCGAGATTGAATGAGCAAATAAGTGAATGAGAGAGTGAAAGGTGAGTGAGTGACATATATTGATTGACTGAGTGAGCAAGTGAGAATGAGCATGTTAGTGAGTATGAGTATGTTAGTATGAGTATATGAGTGAGAATGAGCATGTTAGTGAGAATGAGCATGTTAGTGAGAATGAGCATGTTAGTGAGAATGAGTATGTGAGCGAGTATGAGTATGAGTGAGAATGAGCATGTTAGTGAGAATGAGTATTTGAGTGAGAATGAGTGCATGAGAGAATATGAGTGCGTGAGTGAGTATCTTGGGGGAGTAAGAATGAGTGTGAGTGAGATTAAGTGTGCGAGTGAGAGTGAGTGTGTGAATGAGTCAAATAGAGTAAGCGAGTGAAGGTAGGGTGGTTGGGTGAAAGAGGAGGGATTAGAAAAGTGCATACAAGGAAGGGCGACAGCGAGAAGGAAGAGTAAGAACTGGGATGACGAGCGAGAGATGAGGAGTGAAGGATTAAGAGAAAGGGATGAAGAGCAAGAGGGAGGGATGAACAGTGAGAGGCAGGGAGGGAAAGAGCAAGAGTCAGGGAGGAAACAAACGAGAGGCAGGGAGAGATAAAGCAAGAAGCAGAGAGATGACAAAAGAGAGGCAGGGATGGAAAGAGCAAGAAGCAGAGAGAAAACGAACGAGGCAGGAGGGGAAAGAGCAAGCGTCAGGGAGGAAACAAACGAGACGTAGGGAGGGATAAAGCAAGAAGCAGAGAGATGACAAAAGAGAGGCAGGGAGAGAAAGAGCAAGAAGCAGAGAGAAAACAAACGAGAGGCAGGGAGAGATAAAGCAAGAAGCAGAGAGATGACAAAAGAGAGGCAAGGAGGGAAAGAGCAAGAAGCAGAGAGAAAACGAACGAGAGGCTGGGAGGGAAAGAGCGGGGGGCATGGAGAGAACGAACAAGAGGAAGTTAGGAAAGAGAAAGAGCTATGAGTAACAAGAAAAACATTTAGCTGGTTAAGACAATTAAAAAGGCAAAGAACCTACCCAAACGTTTTTGACCTGGAAGACTTTACCTTAGTTCATACGTATCTTTACATATTTTGGTTGGCACATACATGCCTCCTCCAGCACTTCCTTTAAATTTCCATAGGTATGATTAAGCAATAATATTTGACAATTACAAATAGTACAGCATAACAAGTTTCAAGAAATTTTCTCTCTTTTAGTATGGTCACACGTTATCTTATGTGTCCTACTTTAAGTACTGACTGCAAGTAAGACCTCAATTTTGTCAAGGAATATATAAATATTTTTACTCGACCACTTAATAAACGTCTGCCAAAACAAAAACTGGGCCACACTTTTTTCTTCATTAGTATCAAGAATTAATCCTAAATGTACAATGAGACTGACGCAATATATTCCAATTTTCAACCCTTAACAACATCCATGAACATGATCAGAGGCTTCCTCAGTTAATTCAATCTGGCATTTTTGGCATATAATTAATTCTTGATTTTGCCATATACTACTAAAAATAAGTATGGAGCAACTAGACCTAACAACAAATTGGTGTCCTACTGATCTGAGGTTTGGCGTAATAATGTACAAAAGATTTTGAGACCATATTTCAAAGATAGACAAATCAAATATGAGCACAGTAAATCCTATAAGGAGCATAAAACCCAAAGGTCCACATTGATTACCAAAGACAACATATGAGTCACATAGTGAAATCTGTAAGTAGTTTGAGCTTATGATAACGATCGTCATAATTACCATCAGAAAAAACAGGATATATTTTAGTCTCCTTTTTAGGCGTCAAGAACAAGTTATTATACATGTTTCATGACATGACTTAACAAAAATTTAAGAACGAGAATGCCAACTGTAATTGAAATGACATATGATCATGACATACCGACACCTTGACACATGCCTCCTTTGGCCAAAGAGTGTGGTTTATTGTATGCCTCATGGTGTTGTTTATTACACATCCGGTAGAACTTGCTTTGATGTGCACAATAGATGTTATGCCTAATCAAAATTATTTCAGTATCATTTTTATACAAACTAACTCACATTCACAAAAGTCTGCCAAAAAAAGCAAATGATGATTGTCATAAATGAGGTTATTTACAGTTAAATCATGTAGGTCCTGGCACTGTTTTGCTAGATACCCTGAACACTTAATGAGTGCTTCAAAGGACGATGTCAGTGTTTATTGCACAAAGTTCTTTCAAAACAACTGTTTATTTAAAATCATATGGTGTGCAATTGCAGCTTTTCTTTTGATAACTAAATTATTTGCTTCTGTTAAAACATCTTATTAAAGCATCTCATAACAAACCATAATTTTTGAAAACAAGCTAAGAAGCTCTATTACACTGAATATGAATAGTAACCTATTACTAGCAAAAGTACTAAGTAACTCACTCATGACTAGCAAGTGGCACTAACCAATGATTTAAATTTAATTTCTGATATCTAACTAACCAATACAACACAGATAATTAAAAAGTGAATTAAAAACCATTGTTTCTTCCATAGTGTTCTTGTGTTTTGGCTGTGACAGGGAAGGTGATAAGGGTTCTTACTTATCACATAGAGGAGCACATTTCTGATACTGACAATTGTATTGTTACTTAATTGCCCAGTAAAAATTATGATCTGCTTACACTCCAAAGCACAACATTGCATTGATAACCTTTCATCCAATCAATGCTATTTACAAAAAAATTGGCCAATGATAACCCTTCTGCTGAAAATGGCCAAGAACACGTGTTAACACCTTATTTCAACTATTGTTTGATGATGTAACAAGGGCAAAAGAAAATTTTGTATGTTTCAAACCCACTGGATGCAGCAGCAACAACAAAACAGGCGAACGATACTACAGGACCCCACTAAGTTGGGCAACAAGCCTGTGATTTGGTAAAGAATACAATTTATTGCACCCTGGCCAATTTACTCCTGACATGGTCAGTACATACATTTGTTACTCGATGACAAAAACGATTTTACATTTTTGTTTTGCTCTTTTTAGGGTATTATAGTATATATATCATAATTGCCAGTTTCCCTCTCTATAAGGGTCTATTGCTTGGAATCAAACCTTTGGTGTGTGACTATAATCTGTTCTGCATAAACAATTTACTAGTTCAAGACATTTCTCAGCCTTTAGGCAAAAATGAATGACTATAAAAAATTGTCAGTTTGAATTTCATATTGACCAAGGTAGAAATATCTTATTTTCCAATAAATCTAGCTTCAGTAGTAAAACAACAAGTGTGAGGAACTAATAATCATTCATCAAAGTTAATTCCTTTCTCTGTAAATTATTCAAAACAACAATGTCCGTAGTTTTCACGTACAAAGAAGTATGGCTAGTTTGTAATTGTTAGTCAAATTGGAAAAATCAGACACACTGATAGAGTACAACAAAATTCATTATCATAATAAATTTTTAACTTGATGCTTATTTTTTTGAATCCATCATAAACAATCTGAGAAACCACACCTTGATATATGAAAATAATGGCATATTATAATTTGCAATGGTAAATTTTGAGGAGTAATAGCTATTGATCAAGAAAAAATTATATTGTACATAATTATTGTTGGAAATCAAATTGTGTATTCAAATCACCTAATAACTTTATTGAGACTTAAAACTATGATAAGAATAACTCAAATCAATACTACAAATAATCCTTTAACATGGGAATACATTTCTATCTCCAGTTACGATAACGCATTTTCAATGCAGGTTGCACAATTCCCAAAGCATCACTCACAGCCCCGAGTATGCTAGTTCAGATACCTTATGGGTGGGACTTCCCATCATGTTGCAAGCATTTTTAAGCATCTCAATATAACTTCCCCTGTAAATTTGGCATATTTTAAGATAAAAACCTAAGCCAACAAAATTAAGATGAAAGAGAAAGTTTGAAATATCAACATGGCATTAACCAGGCCTTTTTGTTTGATGAGGGCGATCACCCTTGACCTCACCATCGCCAAATGATTTACGAGGGCTTTTGACCACCCTTGCAAAAACGTATTTAGCCTCCATTTTGTTTCCTTAGTTTCTAAACTATCTGATTTATAGCCATCCGTTTTAGACAAAGACAAAAGCGATAAAGATAACGGCCTGTCAACAAAAAAGGCTTCCACCAAACTTTTTTGACACTCTTTATGAAGGTACTAATGCACTGGCCTAAGCTTGATAAAAACACAATTACTTAACCTTTGACTTCATGGACTATTTATCTCTTTAAAGTCCACATTTACTTTAATCCAGAATATTATGTTTACATATTAACCATCATCAAGCATCCTGGAACCAAATATTAAGGAAGTGTGGTCAGGCCAATCCAGTAATATCTTCCCGAGCCATTAGAGGCTGTCTGGGAAAAAAATTTTTTTGAATGACGATTGCCCTCCTAAGCTTATCAATGTGGGTGATTTACCGCCCTGGTGACAATTTCAATATGAAATGGCCTACATTAAACATGAAATACAGTCCCCTACGATTAGTGAGAACCTCCAATAAATAGTATAGGAATGTCTGTTTAGATTCATCCCATAAATTGAGACGATTTGCTGTAAGAATCCCTTATTTCATCACAGATTCTGAAGATGATACATATTGCTGCAGCAGTTGTTATAGTTGCAGTAGTTGCTATCATAAATAAAAAGCGAGAAAGGAAATGCCAGAAAAGGCAAAGATCAGATTGGGTTAATCAATTCTTAAGCTGATGCTGTGAGCTAGGCATTGGCAAGAGGAATTTTGGCTTGAAGAAGACAAGGAATACAAACAGTTTTCAAGAGTTTCGCCTCAAAATTTTGAGTTACTCATAAGCCTTGTTGAACCAGAGAAAACTGTTCCTTCTTGCATCCTGGTCATAGTAAAAAGACAGTACAATCCAAAAGCCTGTTTGCTCCTTGCACAATTCAATGAAATCCTTAGTGAGCTCAACCAAAAAAGCATGTGGGCTCAACAGGAAGCAGGAACATATTCAAAATCATTCTCTAGTATCCAGAAAAATGATAGGGATTAAAAGGGCTTAAAGAATACAATAGAAAGTTGGATGTAAGTTGAACACGTCCAACTATCCTTTTAATTGCAGTTTCAATGTATTGGAACACCAATTAATGCATCCAACTTTGTGTTTACATTTTCCATTTTTCAAAAATCCATTTAATTGAATCCATTTAAATGAATAGTGTATTTCAGTCTTTACTCTTATGTGGGTCAAGATTCAAAAGACCCACAACAACTCACATATAGGAAAGCATCTTACCAAATATGTATGTTTTTGTAATCACCCAGGTATGGTTCCCTACATAGATATAATGTAAATATCATCAAAGAATTAACTTAAGGGATAAGATTTCAGAAGATGAGTTATTTGGTCATTATTCACTGCAATATTTTAGGAACTTTTGTTGCACCTTGTAAAAAGCACAAAGCAATTTCAAGGTTAGTTTGGAGGTGGGTTTTGAACAAATATTGATTGTTTTTATTTGACCCAAGAACAAAATACATCTAAAATATTGGATGTAATGTAACTGAAGTTAAAAATAACGCAAATCAAGTCAAAGCGGAAGCAAATATACAGTCAAACTTTTAATGCAATGTTAATGCCATGATAATGCCATGTTAATGCAATGCTAATGCAACATTAACGCAATGTTAATGCAATGCTAATGCCATGTTAATGCAATGCTAATACAATGCTAATGCAATGCTAATGCAATGTTAATGCAATGTTAATGCCATGCTAATGCAACGTTAACTAAATGTTAATGCAATGTTAATGCCATGTTAATGCCATGTTAATGCAATGCTAATGCAACGTTAACACAATATTAATGCAATATTAAGGTTTATCCTATTTCTGCTGACATGCACCTCCATAATCCTATTATGGTTTATTACTGTGTAAAACATCTACATGTACACTTCATTATACAAAAATACACCTACCGCAAAAATAGTAGAAAATGCCTTGTGACATATGACATATGCATCTAAATTTAATTCTTTTGTTCAACAACAAATAAAGGTTGCAAAAGACTTGGGAAAAGCACTGATGTAGCTTTGAATAAATGACTAATTGTCTTTCAACCACTCCTATTGAGCAGTTTAGCTCGATGGGAAAGGCTTCAGATTTGCAGTTGTGAGACCCAGATCTTGATGCTCCACTTGTCACAATCATAAATTAAGTTCCGTTCTTTACACAAGACCACCCCCTGTTGACTTCTACATGGAACTAGCTTTGGGTAAATACTTTTTCACAGTTTACCCATTCAAGAACATGACAGATTAGTTAAACTAACATGTCACTGCTGGCAAAGACAGGAAGGGGAAGTGACAGAGAACTTAGTTATGTTTCTACCTTCATTTGAAATTTGATTCTTCAGGACAAGCGGTAGTAATCAAACCACATCTTCTAATCAACATAATATTCCGAATTGTCTACAGAAGCAGGACTTGTATTTGGGAGTCAAAATCATCTGACAAACCACAGCAGGTTATGATAAGTCATAAAAAATTAAAGTTGAAGTTGTCTGGTCTTTAAAGCTTGGTATATGTCGAGATAAACAGAAGTAAAATTATGATTATGACCACCATGTAGCCATTTGTGTTGGTGTCTACTTATTCCACAACTAGCACCTGCACAGCACACAAGATGTCTGCAGTCCCTCTTTAAGCTCTAAATCCAGCTTGCTCATCTTGCTCATCACAAAAGACATCTTTGGAAGATCATGGATCAAATGCTGATTTCTTTTGTTGTCACCAAAAATTATTGAAAACATAACATGTTATACTGTCAGGCAGAAATCTTTGCTGTGCACCTGCAATATCTTACCCACACAACCATCTGTTGCTTTTTGAAATTGGGCATGCAAAAATGTTCAAATATGACTGTGGCCATGCAAGTAAGTAAATGAACATCTATCTGAGCAACTACACTTTTTTCACAGGAAGATCACTTTATTAGAGCCATGCACAAATAAATAAAATCATGATGAGGGCACACAGCATAAAAGACTTTCAACAACTTGTCCTTGAGCATGGCAAACATTCTGTTATAGTCATACTGTATAACTCACAAATGGTTGATTTCAAGCTGTTATATGTCATTTTCAAATTAAAAGCTCAAACTTGAGGATTGCCTTGTTACAAGTTACCTACCACTAATTAGAATGTAAAGGTGAGGTAAGGGTGAGGTAAAGGTGACATTTCTTCTATTTTTCTGGATAACTCTGCGTGAAATAACACTCTAGTTAAGTTCTTCGTTGTTCATCACGCTCTGTACTTAAATTTCTGTTCCTATTGTTGGGGGAATGCTGCAGTGGTGTGGGCTTTCGACATCTGTTTGAAGGAACATTAATCATATAATTTTTTGTGCTTCCATGTTGCCTAAATTATGTAAAAGAGGGCCTACCTGATTTGGACATTGCCGAATCATAACAACAGCAAACAAATGCTGCATTACTACTCATCCCATCCAGCTTTCCAGCTATTAACACTTCGTGTAGATTGACTTTGGGGGTGATGTTTCCATATTGTTGTACTACAAGCCTACAATTTATCCCATCCTCATTCAACCTTGATTGTATACTCATACTATCTGGTGTCTTGTGGCATAAACACTTCTATACATCAGGCTTTTGTGGGGATTGTGCATGACTGCATACACATACCCTTTCATACCCACATACCCTGCAGCTTCCGTGGTGTGCAAAATAGTACATGCCTTGATCTATTTAAAATGAAAGTTGTAGCTAGTGGTTAGCTTTAAGTGAGTAATAGTTAGCACTCCAGAACATAATCTTCCCATGAAAGCCTAATACATTCATACTACATACATACATACATACATACATACATACATACATACATACTACATACATACATACATACATACATACATACATACATACATACATACATACATACATACA
>JANTCA010063210.1:939-16393 GCA_024741275.1 Chironex yamaguchii | reverse complement strand
TAGTGCGCGGTCCTGCATAAAAAACTAGATTTTTCGGGACGTTCTATGCGCTTTTGGCCACAGAAAACAGAAAAATATCATTGACAATTGATTTCGACGACCCCAATTTACCCAAACAAGTTAAAAGCAAAAAAGGTGTAGGTCCACTTTAAGAGCTAAATTGAAATGAGGTAAATTTTAGGTCATTAAAGAACAACATTGTGGTTCCTTAAAGATATCATTTGCTTGACAAAAAGATGTGTGCAAAGCTTATGAAATGCAGAGCAGGTTGTAGAAAATTGAATTAAGAGGAAGAGCTTGCAAATCCTCGCATTTCTATGAAAATGTATTAGTTTTTGACATAATGGTAAGGAATTTGACTAAAGACCATGGTAACAATCTTTTCATTGTTCTGTTTATATGTAGGTACCAACAGGTTGTTTTCAAAAGTGCTGACTAAACATAACCTAAAGTATAGTTTTGTTGACATGCGTGATCCATCTGAAGTTGAGAAGAACATCAAGCCTGGCCAAACAAAGGTAACTTACCTCATTTTATTTAAACAGGTTATTATTTAACCAGGGGAATATCAGAAAACAGTGAATTCAGTGTAATTGTAATTTTTATAAAGTATAGGAGCCAAGTTTGCACCAACCTTTTGCCATTATATTTATTTCAAGTTTGAAGAAGCAATATTTAGGAAGAATAGATTACACTGCTCTTGTTTGATTTAGATTGTCTTTTTATCAATGCACATGGTGAGAATTGACACAGAAAATTTCACAAGTGTCAAAAGAAATGACATTATCACATCAAATTGACATTCAACTAGTAACATGACATTTTTATTTCTCGTAGACAGCAAGTCAGTTAAAGTAGAACTTTTAAGTAAACCTACACGTTTTTACACCGGAAACCTTGTCATCCAATCCATATTTATAGTCATACCATGGACTCAGGTAGCCTAGAAAGAATCTGTTCCTTTGACAGCAGTTTTGAAAATCGGACAGCAGATTTAGTCGATTGACTTGTGAAGAGAGAATATCAAGAAAAGCAGATATATATTAGAAGTATACAGAATTAGCGGATTACATAGGACAGCATTACTGCAATTTAGAAAAAACAGCAAGAAAAACACAGAAAGAATCAATTTGCAATAGACATTAGGTATCATCCAGCTCTTAATTGTACTAAGGATGTTGTTAATAAATTGCAGCACATATTGAGAAGTTCAGATGAATGTAAAGCCCGTTTTCCACTAGGTAGGTTTTTTTGCACAAAGCGATTTTTTTCGTGGCAAAAATGATGTTTTGATTTCCACAAGAAGAGCTATGTTTTGGCACCAAAATCACCAGTTGAATCCCGAAATATGGCTGCTGTAAATTTTAAATATTTTTTGGCACTGAAATCTCGTGCACTTACAAAAGTCTTATTGATACCTGAAGAAGATACCTGAGACTTCAGAAGTGTAGGTAACGATTCTGGACTGGAACCTTTCCATAGAAAGGGAGAAAAAGGGAGAATACCATCTTTTGGTAAAAGAAGTTAAACTACAAGACACAGGATACTTTTTTCCATGTTTTCCAATGACACCTAGTGTTTTTGAGGGACTTTTAGTTGGTGTGGACCTAAGGAAAGAGGATACCAGGAAAGAGGATACCAAAATGAGAAAATCAATTAGTCCAAGTGAAAGCCTGTCTGTGTGCTGAAGATATCTGATGACATGTGATGCACAGGTAATGATTACTGCCAGCTATCGTATGAGCCCAACAGTTGTTGGAGGGATAATTAATGAAACACAAAGGTCTTTTTGAGACTTTTTTTGATGATATTTTGTAATTATCAATCCATGTTCCAGACAATATTTTGGCACTTATTTGCAATGTTGAAAGCCTAGACATGTTTATAACACTTTGGTTCTGGAGGTCACAGGGTAAGCTTCTTCGATTCTGATTGGCTTGCACCATTTTTCACCGCGAAAAAGTTGAGTTCATTCTTACTACTTTTTTCGCTGCAGCGAGTGGCCATGGCGAATGAGCAAAGTCATGAGCATTGTAGTGTGTGTGCGTATTTGCGGAAAAATTCGCTTCGCGCAAAAAGAATTGCCTCTTGGAAAACGGGCTTAAGGATACCTTGTAAGAAAACACTAGTTTCATGTAGAAAGGCTAGAAACCTTAAAGGGCATTTGGTTAGTTCCAAAATACCCTCACTAGTTGGTGAAAAGGAGGCTGGTTGTTTTCCTGTGGTAAAAGCAGATGCCCAATATATCAGTTTGTAGAGAAAGGGGACTGCTTTGTGTTTTACAATTTAGGTGGGTAACATAGAATTGATTATAAGCTTGCTGTGATACATCAGAGTTAATTTATATGTTAGAAAGTACAACCATTGTAGGAAGAGATATATATGTACCAGCAATATGAAGTTTAATAGGGGAATAGTGGTACCACAGTTTTCAGATTTAGTGAAACAAGATTGAGAGTTTAGTATGATTTGATTTCTAACCACATATGTGATGTGTCAAAATTAATTTATTTTGTAAGTAATGTCTGGCTCTTTTTCTTGTATTGTTTTTGTACTGACATTTTAGCTTATCTGGGCTGAGACGCCAACAAATCCAATGATGAAGATTGTAGACATTGATGCTGTTTGCAAAATTGCCCACAAGTATCAGGTGAGCTTGCTGTGTGTATCAACATGATTGCTACTTTTGCTAGAGACTTTTGCAATACACGTGATAGGATGTACCATTTTATTTATTACATTTTATTATATGGCTTTCGAAATGCTTTTGAAGTATAATACAAAACCAACATTACAATGTTATTGTTGTTGTGTTTGTTAATGTTTGCTACAAATTTTGGGTTTTGTTTGGTTTTAGAGAATCAATTTGTAATAACATAAAGATGAGGTATTTTTATTGCAATGAATATGTTAGCCCTATTATTAGACTGTCCTTCCATTTGCCCTCCTATTTCTCCATCCATCCTGTAATACATACATTAATCAATCTATCAATCCATTGTTGGATGCATCAATTGATGGTTCAATGAATCAAGCAAGCAACCAACCAACCAGCTATTAAAATGACCAATCAATCAGTCAGTCGGTCAGTCAGTCAGTCAGTCAGTCAGTCAGTCAGTCAATCAATTTGTTCAATCTTATCTGCTTGTCCCTTTGTGCATTTGTCTGTCCATCAATCTACTTATCCCTCTGTCCATCCATCCATCTATTCATCCATCCATCCATCCATCTGTCCATCCATATGTTTGTGCATCCATCCATTCATCCATCCATCCATTCGTCCATATAACCATCCATCCATTCGTCCATGTAACCATCCATCCATCTGTCCATCCATATGTCTGTACATCCATCCATTCATCCATCCATCCATACGTCCATATAACCATCCATCCATTCGTCCGTATAACCATCCATCCATCCATCCATCCATCCATCCATCTATCTGCCCTTTCATATGTCCATTGGTTCATCCATTCAAGCATTCATCATCCAAACTTTAATCCACCCAATTTACCGTCACCTTTGTGACATGCATCTAGTAAGGAGTAAGGTGCAAAACTAAATGCTTTTGCATATTTGCATAAAATGGTATTTAATGTTTCCATTGGCTTTTAAAAGATAAAATAAACGTTTCATTGCTGGTTTTTTGTGACCCGTTAGTCAAATTTATTTCAATCTTTTGCAGGACATCATTGTTTTGGTAGACAATACTTTTATGTCCCCATACTTTCAGGTTTGTAAGATATTTAGTTCCGTTGTTAATTAACTTCAACCTGTTTTGATGTATTTGTCTGGACAAACTGAGTAGTCTACTTTATACGCATAATACATAATTATGTTGAATTTATGTGTTGTAATAAGTTGTGTGTCATGGTAGTTTAAATAGCAATAGTTTCATGGTTACTTGTAAAGAGTAGGGGATTGTAGCCGCTGGCTATCTAAAACTCAGACCAGTAATGATAACAGTAGCAACAAATCTTGATTACAGTGACAAAAATGGATTAATTGATTGTTAGTACACTGGCTCTTTTCTGATCTTGTAAGAAAGATAGTACCTTTGAAATGAGATACTATAGGAAAATCCTGGTATCATCTTGGCAGACAATTACTCTGGTGGAGTCCAATAACCAGTCAGTACTACCTGACTTCTGTAAAGCTTCCTTGTCCCCCTTGAAACCAGGAAGGTCAGGTGCATATCACAATATTGTATTCAATTATGAAGTGCATTGTGTACTGTGCCATTTGTAAGGTGGAAGACAAAATCGAGGAGTGAATAGGACTGCCTATGCCAAGGAAGTGGATGCCAAAGATGGATTGAGAATGACTGTTCGGGCATCTGTAATAATGCAACAATGCACCTATGGCCAAGGCAGAGGAGAAAGAACAGTAGTATGCAGATTGCAATTATTTGTGAGTGGACAGTGTGATTAAACAACAATGAATCTATAACCAAGTCAATTTGACAGTGAGTACAGATGCATCAGGTTTACACTTGCAAGACGGTGGTTAAAACTTCATTTTAATGTAGTACTAAGTGAGGAGTAAAATATTGCTATAGCAATTTAAGTTTAACAACATTAAACATGTCCGTCACTGATGATATAATTAAGATTTGCAGCATATTCTGCCGTTTTTGAAATAAGTAACAAACATAGCAGAATAAAGTGAAGATAAGTAGCAAAGAACAGCAAGTGTAACAGGTTGCTAGTTAGTATGAAGAGATTAAGTTGGAATGATAGACAAGGGCATCTGGGGAAGTAACAGAAGTAACTATCAATAGTGGACTAAGGCTTCTTTTAGTATAAGCTACAAGCAGAGTAGGATCTACAGGAGACCATTTCAATATTGATTCGAGGGTTTGTAATATGGTTTTGTATTATTATGTTCTTTTTAATAACATTTAAGCATGCTGTTAAAGATCATTTACTTCATTTTAAACCTGGATGAAATAAGGAAGGATGCAATAAATCTAATTCCCAATATGCTAACTCATCATAAATTTTTTTTCCTCTTTCAGCGCCCTCTCAGTCTAGGAGCAGATATAGTGATGAGCTCAGTCACAAAATACCTTAATGGTATGTTGTCTCACATATGTAACAAGGTGTAGACTTTTTGTTGTCCTTTTTTTCTTTTTCTTTTACTTATCGTCTCTTTTTCTAGCTATTTTTTCTCAACTTTTTGTGTTTCTACTTAGCACTTCTGCTTCTCATGTCGACTCGAAATATTTTCTTACATTCTGGTTCTTATTCTGTGACACGAGAAAAGGTGACTATTTTATTCTTCTTTTCGTTTGTTTGTTCCATTCGCTGTTCAATTATAATTGTTCTTTCCATCTTTTATTTCTTTTCCTCTTTTATTTCTTTCCGTCCTTCCCTCCTTGCCTGCTTCCTTCTATTTTAAGACTCCTGTTACTGCAAAGCATGAGATGTGCTTAAGGCAACCACTTCTATATAGCAAAACGATCTTCCTCTTAACAAATTATTGCAGTAAAACCCATATAGTTTTGCACTATGTTTTGTAGGCGACATTCAGGAGTTTTGCAATGGAACCTATGAATAAATTGTTTAATCATAACCTCCATTCCAGGTGACTACAGACAAGGCTCAACCCAGTGAGTGCGCCTGTCTCGACAGTCACAGTCTGGAAAGGTATTCATGATTTTAGTTTAAAATCAGACTTGATATTGATGTCATTGATGCAAGTATATAGTCATATCGAGAAGCATTGATGTATTTGTCTTCTGATATGGTCAAACAATTTTGGATCGCTAGTGACAGAAGTTAATGTTTATACGAGATTATGCGAAATTTGCTGTTGTTGTACCAGACACTTGATAATACAACTTACAATTTAGTGGATGCCACCTGATATATGTGTAAGGATCACGTGGGTGGTGGTCACAATCTTGTTATGTAGAGGTGGTTTTATGTTGTCAGGGAGCTTTATATGTGATCTTAAAACCTACTGGAAAGCAATTTTCTGCATCCGGAAAGTATAATGAAAAGAGATGGTATTGTCCAGCAAATTATACAAAAGGGAACCAAATTACGAACATTGGAAGTGGACACTGACAAGTCCGCCTCAGTCATCAATCTTTGGTGAAGAGAGTGGAAAAGGGGAAACAAGGAACAGAAAATTACCATGAGCGGATGACAATGTTTGTTGAGCGTTAGATGAAACTCTTAGTAGTGGAATGTGACAGAGATATTGACAGAATCCTACGTGTCCAATTAGGACATGATATTGAAGCAGAGGAGTTAAAAAGAGAGCTGAAGAACGAGAGGCAGAATGAAAACAAAAAGAAAAAATTTAGAAATTCAGATGACTAACGCCATCCTATCTTATTAATAAATCCAGATTAAACTGACACAGCAGAAACTTTAAATTAGAAACAGTAAGTTATTTTTAAGATATGCTTATTAATGATTTAAGCACACTTTTGCATCGTATTTTATTTTCAGGACATAGTGATGTCGTAATGGGAGTTATCGCAACAAACAGAGAAGATATCGCTAAGAACTTGAGATATCTACAGAATGGTGTGTATTTTCGTACGTTATCTTATTTCAAATGTATTTACTGTGGAGTGACGAGTGATCATCGACTAGGTTAACTTTTAGGACGTTGTAGTCTTCCTCTTGTTTAAAAATACTTAACCTATCGGGGATAAACAGAGAGTCAGAGTGGTTGTTACACATCGCGGAGAGGGTAAGTCACCAGGGAGGTGGTTGGCACTTTGGTGCTCCTTTAAAAACGTGTTGTGATGAATTATCGATAGATATTATTAGTATGTTCTGCCAACGACACCTCGTACGAAAATCAGAGAAAGGGAAAAATAAGTCCCTCAGGGTCCTGGCCAAGATTGGTGGCCCAGTAGTCACATTTACCGCCCGGACAAAATGCTGTTTTCTGCCAGAGTTTTTCGTTTTTACATTATTTATACAGGATGATTTGAAGCTATTTTAACTGAAAATATGCTAGAACACTAAAACTTCCTGGGGCTTTCCCCGAACCAAATTGGTGGTTTAGAACGCCCCTAAGCCCTGGTTCTGTATCTGGTGATGTAGCCGCAAAAGAATTCCCATCGGGCACTATTATAAACTTGGACACAACCATTTTTTCTGTAATGAGAAACTTGTTGTTTTAGTATTGTACCACCAGGTGGGATTTGTGTAGCCTCACTGAAGATGATGAAATGTCCGAACTATTTGAAATCATGGACGGCACTGAGTGGTATTCAAGGTATTCACCGAATACCTTTTTTTTTCAAAGATGTCCTAATATTTATTTTAGCTCCAAAATTTCTTTCCCGTAAGAAACTCTTGCACAATTGATGGATCTTCATTAAAGAACCCTTTCACCATGCCAGAAATGACATGCCTACGGTACTTCCTTTCTTGAGGATGATAATCCGTTCCGGAATTTTTTTCAGTGAACTGAAGAGTAGCTGTTGAAATTTTGAGATTATGACCGTGGTGCAGCACGTGAGGTATTCAGAGTCTTTGCTCAATACTATCTCTGTTTCCAGAGCCCTTTGTGACGTCGGCTACAATTGACTATTTGGCCTCACGGCAATGAGTGCCTGAACATAACATATTCAGTTATCATTGTGAATACTACGGCGAGGCTCTCCGTGTTTTAGCTTTCGGCTAAAGTTTTGTTTGATGGATCGGGTTTTGGGAAACGGGTGTCGTTGGGATGTTCAAAATTCTTTTCTTTGCGATCCCAACAAAGAAATCAACTCAATCACCAACAGTTTAATATCTTAATCCCAATGCTCAAATTTTTGCAGTGTGATAGTCATTAGTCTCTACTACTTTTTGACTAGGAAGGGGTCCATGATTATCCAACTCTGTAACATTATGAATAAAAAATAGTTAAAACTCTACTTGATTCACGTCGTAAAACTTTGAAAATAAGCCAAAAATGTAGTGGCGAGCCTTAAAATGCAGATAGGAACGTTTGAGACAATGAGTGCTCTCTTAGAAGCCGACATAATCAATCCAAATCCTCAATACCTTGCCATTTCGGTGGCTTTTAGGAGGCGGTAATTCTCCGTGAGTTTAGTTGCAAGATAATCTTTGATAACAACAGCAACCTTGGGGGTTTTTAACGCAAGAACCTTTTCCTTTTCGCTTGAAGCATTTTACCAGCCCTCGTGTCCTCAACTTTCAAGCACAAGGATGTTAAAGATCTTTCGACATTTTAAGATCGGCATGGAATTTCAATTATAGTCACATTGGGTACTTTTTATGCATTTCTTGAAAACTTTTGACTTCCTAAACCCTGTTTTTCTTGGTGTTTAATTTTAGTCTATATCCTGAATGCATGCATTATTGCAATGTTCTGATTAATTATTGTTACATTTACAATTAACACAATTACATTATACAAAATTAATAAGTGCATTAAAAAATTAATAATACAGATTAATAAGTGCGTAAAAATTAAAGCTCAATTTTCTGTAACTTTTACGCATTGGAAAATAATTTTTACGCACGTGTTTGACACCGAGAGTAAATATTGTAGCGTGCGTAAACCAATTAAAACATTTCATGTTAGTTTCAAATGAATCGTTCTTTTCAAATCAATTAGTGAAAAAATGTCTACATTGAAGCCTGCTAAACGGCATAAAAAATAAAGTTACAAATTAGCATTGGAAAGACAAGAAAATGTTTCACTTCTTACATCCAAGATTCCGATTTTTCGATGACAATGTAATGACTGCAGAATAGAAACATCTTCATTGTGATCAGTTTTAAAGAGCTCTTTGTAGTGTTTTACAGTGATCCATAACCCAAAATTTGTAGGCAGGGCATTCCTTGCACTCCCTTTGAGAGAGTAATTCTTTTCCTAAAATATGAATACCTATTTAAATTTGGCCCCAGCCGCCCCTGTTCGAACCTGCACATTGCGCCTTTGTCCTTCATTTGCTCAGAGGACGTACCATCTCGTCATTTACGTTGACGACGTTTTGGACGACGTAATCAATGAGGATTGATGAAAAAAGTTCACAATGTGTCGTTTTATGATATTTTTTTAGTGGATTCTAACTTAATGTCGATTTCGTTTATCAATTTGTTTTAGCTGCTGGCTGTGTGCCAAGTCCCTTTGATTGCTTCCTTGCAAATCGTGGACTCAAGACTTTACATGTGCGCATGAAACAACACGAAGCAAATGCCATTGCTGTCGCCAAATTCCTTGAGGCATCTCCGAGAGTCAAAAGGGTTTTTTACCCCGGTAAGCTCAGGGTATTTTTGTGCGAAATACATGCATCTGTCATTTAACGGTCACGTATGTATTACGTGTATTGTTGGTACCTCGAAACTTGAAGTCAAAACTTGACATGAAAGTTCTGTTTATTTATTAAAGATGTGTATGTATATGTATATATATATATGCGAAATCACCTAAGAATTTCTATTAAAGCAAAATTAAGCACCAGTGTCGTTTTTTGGACTTGCAGCTAATCAAAATTATAAGGTGTGAGTAGAAGAAGTAGTGAGTTGTTAGTGAAGCATCATCTGATACCAAACAAGTGACAATTGCATTGTCTTGGAGTGTTTTATACTACTGTTGTTGAAATCCAATGTGATCTAATTTGGGCCGGTTTCGTGTAAGAAAACGATGGTTACTTGTAGGATAGGATCAGATAAGATGGAATTTTACCGATTTGACTCATAATGACCCTAGTAGCTGTTAGAAGTTCGTCATGAGGACATTGGCGACTACCACCCGCAGCAGAATCCATACAGAGACGTAACCTGATTTTAGCGCCAAGGCTTTCTGTTTTTCTGTCCTTATTTAGGTTTGCCAAGCCATCCACAGCATGAAATTGTGAAAAAGCAATGTAAAGGATTTAGTGGAATGTTGTCTTTTGACATGCATGGTAATCTGGAAGCAGCTAAAACCTTTCTGAAGTCCCTTCAGGTATGAAAGTTGCTTTTTGGTTAAAAGAATTCATGGATGTTTTGACTCAAACTGTTATGGAGCGAATGGTGAAGTGATCAGCGTGGTATTTCTTTCATTTTTTTCACCGTGCTTAACACCACGTTCATAGTGTAGAGCTATTTTTTACTCATTTATGTCCTATAATCCTCTGTTTGGGCCTATTTTGCTCCTACATCATCCCTCAGCGACGGACGAGTTAGTTAGTCTATAAGTCAGTCAGTTGACCGCAGTAATCCTAGGGAGGTGATGAGAGGAGGTGTCTCTTCATTTCTTTGCACGTGGGTACGAGTCTATGTTTGCTTGAAAATGAGGGAATGTATGTGCAACAAATGATCAGGGACAAATTTTTTTGTCGGTGTTGAGGTTAAAAAGTCTTTAAAGTCGCGGCTGGGGATGTGTTTTAGGTATATGAAACTAAAATGGTAGGTGTTACGTGAAACCCTTTTGGTGGACAGAGCTGTATATTTTAACAGCAGGACCTCTCCTATTGTCCATCCTGAAGCACTAAGGAAAATCAATTTTTTTTATATTTCAGATTCTAATTCTATTTATATTCTGCATGAACTACGACCGTCGGGTACTCTGAGCAGATCTTGGTGAAATAAAAACTATCTTACAAATACATTTGCTACTTTTCAAATGGCAGCTGGGGATAAAACAAATCACCAGCTTCCAAGTTTGCAGCTTCCGGCCTGGAGGAGGTCACCATCTTGAATTTTCAATTAGGGTTACGCTCCCCGACCCCGGCTCATATATTTTTGGAACCGGGGTGGGGCCTCGATCGATCACTATGAAACGGGGCTGTGTTTGTGCAGGTTCTTTTTTTGGGTATCCTTTTTTATTTTTTATTGTAATTTTATTCCATGGCAGGTCTTCTCGTTAGCAGAAAGTCTTGGTGGAATTGAGAGTTTGGCAGAACACCCGTAAGTATACAGTGTTCCGTGTAACCCTTGGTCCTGGCTGCCAGAGTAGTCCAGTTATAGGAGTACAGCTTAAGTCGTAGCTAGATGTAGTGACAAAATATTTCTAAACTTGAAGTACTTGGGGATTGCAGAGCTCCACCAAGTCAATGGTTAAAGAATGATTTCCGGCTTTTTGAATATTTAGATGACTTGTACTAATAGTCGTCATAGTAGCTGTGTTTTCCCACTAGGATTTTTTCCCTTAATTGTGATTGTATGACAGTGTTATTACCAATCAAAATTTCAAAATGATCCATAATCTAGACGGCTGCTCGGATCACTCTCAGAAGTTAACGGCTTCCTCCTTGGACCAATATACACCTCTGGTAATAATTGTGAGAATCCACTGGTACCTTTTTACGTCGAGTTGCCAACAGATATACACAGAAAGAAACAAATGAACGATAACAAACAGTACCTTATCACAAGGTGAATTCAATAGCTCGGTTGGTAAATTGTTGCACTGTGTCCTGTTGAAACCGGTGATGCATGTCTGGTTTTTCTCCGTTAACCGGATTTATGTCTCTGCACTAAGGAGCTAGTTTTCAAAATGGGTATTCAAACAACTGATTAAATTTTTTAGTTGATCCTGATCACCGTCTGGACTCGGCATATTTTTATAAGTTATGGTCAGTTGTTAAAACCCTATCTATCGAGGAGATTTTTATGGGGAACACCCAGTTACTGTATCTCTTGTTAGTATAACTTATCTAAGTATTAGAACTTACTCTTTCCCTACAAAAGAATCTCTACCCATCTCATCCAATTATTAAAAGTTCCACCTGATTCTATTAGGTCTGTGAAGGGCGCTCTCTGAGTGTGTCTGGTTTTGAACTTGTTCTGCTTTAGCAATGTGTCGTAAATATGAAAAATTGACATTGAGAAACATTAAGTGACTCAGTGAATAGAGCTTCAGTCTTTAAGACCAACAACCTCTAGCCGTTTCTATGTTTAAAGTGTCGCTGGTTGAATAATTATCCTTGCATATGTTTTTCGTACGCAAGTAGCCCTTGTCTATTTGTGTTGTCTAATTATTATCATAGCATTGATCATGCTTGCTTACTGTAGCGAATTCATACAATATTCTTTTGTCAACTTAACTTGTTACAGGGCTATTATGACTCATGCATCTGTGGATCCAGAGGATAGAGCAAAACTTGGCATCTCTGATACACTGGTATGCTACAAGTAGTATTTGTTACTGGACTTGTCTTTGAATGTATTCTAAATTCAGCTGTCATAAAACGTAATTTGTTACTGTTGCCAAGTATTGTTAACTTTGCCAGAAAAATCCTAACCTGCGACTATGGAAGAGATCCAAACTCATTTCGGTATTTATATTAAGAAGGAATCTGCTGTCTCATGACTCCTGAATGTGTGAGAGAGTGTTTTATGCAATTTTTGTTCTTACAATAAGCTGCACAGAATAGTGGCAGTGACGTGCTTTTAACAACTTTAATCTCACGTCAAGGTTCGATCTTTGGACAAAAACTCACTAAGCTTGGCATTTCGCATAGACTTATAGTGTAACGTGGTATGTGTGAAACGGCAGAAAATATGAGTTTCTTGCTTGCAGTAACGACGTGTATCTGCTGGGTCATGATTCCCAATGTAAAAACATTAGATGAACAAGGAAGGTGACATCCTGGTTGCAGTGAAGATGTGGTTTAGTGAACAAGAGGATGCTTTAAGCTCGAAACTTTAAGTTCGAATTGCTGTCACTTAGAAAATGAGTTGCGATTAGATGTGGCAGGAACCCACTCTTTGAGTTCGTTTTGAAAGCCAGTTCCTAACCCTGGGTAAAAAATCATCAGCAAGGCTCAATAACGACGGTGCTACCAAAAATTCTGATTTATTTTTGGCTGTCTTATTGTGTGATGGAGGGAAGATAATCTTTGTACTTTTTTCAGGTTCGATTATCAGTTGGAATTGAGGAATGTCAGGATTTAATTGATGACGTCAAGCAAGCATTGGAGAAAGCGGTACAGTACATTTTTGTTCTTCCAGTTATTATGTTGCTGCATTGGACAGTGATCATTTCTATAGTTTAGCAGGAACACTGTATAACTAGGAGCACTCCAAGAGCGCAGACCTTCACCAAGCAAATCGCATCAAGTGAGATTCCAAGCTTCTCACAATGAACCCCTTTCCCATTTACGCCATACCATGATTCGCGAACATGAAAACGAGGCAACCGGCGTAGTTTCATCCTCTTCCTGATACATCCCATCTATGATCATGTGTTATCATTGTGATAAAATTACTTTAAAATTACAAAAATAGTTAAAATGAGTAGCGAAAACATATCGGATATAGCTATGAAAATGACATGGTTGCATAGCCTAATTTGTTGCCTGTAATCGGTGAGAATTTCAGGCAAATATTGTTCAGTATAGACGAGATATTTACAATAATGTGAAAGTAGTCGATGAGTGGCTTTTAAACATAAATGTAGGAAAAGACACGCCACCGTAAAACAAAAGTTTAATATCTTGGTTTTATCTGCAATATTTACTGGTAAAGATGATATCCCTAGAAAGCAATTTTTCATTTCTACACCTGTTCTAAATTTGAAGGTTATACCTATTGCCTTTGCTTAGATTTGTTGACTGTTACAGTCAGTGTATGAATCGTCAAGTTGAAACTGACGGACGGAAAATGTCGGCTGGGTTGTTGAGTTTGTATCATGCCGTAAAATAGGCTAGATGTGCATTTGTATTCACTTTGAAATATAAGCTATACATCAATATGTGGCCGATGATATAACTATGTAGCATTTAAATATCAAATTGTTTTGGTTTATAACCACCAAAAATCGATGTGAACAGAGGTCCAAGTGCTTAAAAGTTACAGCCAAGCGACCTGCGGTTCTTACATAATTTTCACTGACGACCCTTGAACTTACCCCGTGCTATCTCCTTTAAAATTAAAAATTTTGGAATAAAATTTGAAGCATATTTAGGTCTATGTATTGGTATCATTGTGAAAAAGTTTGGGTAGTGTAACTATTACACTTGCCGAGAAAGTAAGCAATTTATTTACATAGGTCAGTAACGTGATTGTAACAAATGTTGAAATCGAGTTCATCAAAGTTTGGCACGCTCATGATTTCGGTCAAGTTTCTGCTTTGTTTTTAGATAAAATAAAGTAATAAATTTTTACCTGTATTATCAGTCTAATCTATGTGAAAATTTGAAGGTTGTAGCTTTAGTATTTTGTTATTAATTGACCTGAACAAAATGTAAGCAAAGTAAAGATCGATTGCAAATTGTCTGTTGCTGTGTTAGTCTGCCATGTATCTTAACTCTGGTAACAAAATTGTTGGGGATATTGGAGGGCTTAGTTGACCACCTTTGCCTAGTGCTATTTTGAAAAACTTAGACCCTTCCATAGATTAATGTCTTGTGTACGTTTTATGGCTGTAGGTAGTATAGTTTTGAGGTAAAGTCATTTTTGTAGTAGTGTCGGTAAACTTTGTTTACAAAGAGTTAAAAACGCGGCTTTGAAAACTTGCCATCTTTTGAGTTTTGTTTGAAATTTGTTTTTGTTTACGGGTAAAGTAATCAAGTAAATAGGTAGCTATGGTGTCTGGCTATATTATGTGGAGATAAAAAGGTTATAGCATTTGTAGTTGATGAGATATTGATAGTTGATGATTGATCACAAGTTACAAATGACCGATGGACCGACCCGTACTATTAACTAAAATCGGTTACTGACATTAACTTTGCCCTAACACTGTGAGACCTCTGCCTTGTGAGAATTATAGTACCTACAAACTTAGATCATTGTTTTATTAGCAAATATTAAATGCTGGAATGTCACGTAGGTCAGAGGTCCAAGGAAGATGCTTGCACTTATCATAATTGGCCCAAAGGTAAAATCCTTTTCATGACAAAGTAAAGAAGATTCGTTTAAAATGTCACTGGACGAAGACTCAAAATTTTTAACACAGCAAAACACAGCATACACTCGAAGAACAACATCGGCTTTGACACCTGAGGTTTTCTCCCTATACTGCACCAGAATGTGCTACAACTCTTACACTTAGCTTGCCAAGATCTTCAAAACAATCAACAGTCTTTTCTTTAGGTAGCAAAGATTTAAAGGCATCCATTATAATCGGTTACAAGGAAATTAAATCCATATAATAATAAGATAGAGAATCGTTTGTCTTAACTTTCTACAAGCTCTATCAAATAGGCCGAAGAGAAAACGTGAGTCATGATTACATCGGTTGCCTCAATTTCAAACACGTGTCTCACTTTCAAACGCTGTGTGACGTAAATGGGAAAGGGATCTATTCAAATGACCTGACGTAATAGGCTCCTTGTTGACAGTGGGTTTCCCCTTGATTTCTTTGCTAGTTGTGGTTTCATAAAGATACCATTACCAAATATTGGCTGTTCTAATAGGCGTCATGGTAAGCAGGTTATCCCGACAAAAACGCCCTTCACTAGCTGTGGTTTCATAAAGATACCATTACCAAATATTGGCTGTTCTAATAGGCGTCATGGTAAGCAGGTTATCCCGACAAA
>JANTCA010063199.1:0-16393 GCA_024741275.1 Chironex yamaguchii | reverse complement strand
GACTCGTCTAGCAAGAGTAAAACGGCAATACGATCAGCCAGACCACAAAGGGAAAAGAACAATAATAATAATAATAACCAAAATAATCCTTATCACGTCGACAAAACAGAAAATAAGAAGATCGTATCATACAGCCAATCACTTTACGCAACAAATAATCATTATTATCAACCTTAATACGTTTCAACATATCAATAAAACAGACACTGTCCTTTGCTATCCTCAAACTGAACTCGTACTCAAAATAATGAAGTGAACATTATAATTTTCTGTGAGATCTTCGCAAAGGGCTTTCTATTTGCTCGATTTTCTCTGATAATTTGAGTTAAAATTTGTTTTAAATCCAACAGTTAATTCCAGTACATCCAGTGAATTGCTAAATTGAAACAACATATCAGGACGTAGGCTATCTCCAGATATCAAACTTGGTGATAAGAAACCATCAATGCTGCAGTAGATTTTTAGATCTTTGTTTAGTACGATTTACTAATGTATAAGATATAACTGTTCCTAGACTGCTAAATTTCCGTGAATAGCTATGATGGTTTTCCATAAAAGTTGTCTCTATTATTTTTACAAAGCTAGGTTAAAATAATAATGCTTTAATAGTCCATAAAACTCTCTAAACTCTTTTCGTCCCTTATATAAACTAATAGTGTATTCTAGAGCAAAGAGGCAACGAAGCAAAAGCCTTACCTCCTGTTGTCCTCTTGCTCATGAGCGTTGGATGTGCCAATAAACATACCTTTGCTTGATCCTGGTATGTGTATTTCCCTATCCTTTGGTACTACCATTTCCTTAACATGTTGTGGAATGGAAGCAAGCAATGCCTTATGACCGATTAAAGCTATGTTGAATGTAGTTCTTAGTTACACAGGTAACCAATGAAACTCAAAATGAAGAGGCTTTTTTATCAATTTTAATTTAAAGTCACTTTTCCTGTCACATTTTTGAAACCAGGGGTTTTAGAACTTAAAACATGCACTTTATGTAGAGAAGAACTTTTTTAACCATGCCTTTGAGAGCAGTCAATTTTGATGATTAAGTTTCAGAAATATAGTTTTGAGAAAAACTACAACAAGTGAAAATAAAATGATCCATTGTTCTGGCAGTAGCACTTGCTAGCAACGAATTTAAGGTTGGGCTTAAAGAGTCTATTAGCAAAACGTAGCTGAACAGACAACACAAAATATAACATAGCAAATAAGTCCCAATAATCTTTATTTTGATGTTTACTGCTGTTTATCCTAATTTTTCTGTGTCGATTATTTGACAGTTCAGTTTATATGCGAGAATAAGGAAGAATGCTATGCACAATGAAATATCATTACTTTTGGTTGTTCCAGACCTAACAGAATATTTGGACAAAACAAGCAGTCTCTGAGTAAAAGAGTTACAACAAGCGTGTTTATTTAACATTTGATTATGCAAGTATTTCTGTCAATTTCAGAAGTGGAAGAATGATTTTCTAACGTGGAATAAGACAGAAACAGGAACTGAAATATTGATAACGGAAGCAATGCACGTCTGGACTCCGACGCTGGATTTGGCTAATGAGTAAGTTATTTATGATGAAGATAATGACAGTAATGATAATAACAATGATACATTGACATTGTCGATAATAATGATGATGACGACAATAATGATGACGATGATAATGTTTACAGTATCGGAATACGAATAATGCTTCATAGGGATCTAATGTGTAGGCACCAGTTAGTTGCTTGCGCATGTTACGTACAAATGTTTTTGCTATTCACTTGGTCTTTGACAATGACTTACAAAACAGATATAACACAAAATTGTGATGCGTATCGCGACTTCATGCAGACTTCAGTCTGCGAGCTCATTTGAATATGATCGATCGTAGAGTAAGCTTGACTAATTTCTGATTGAGACATGCTTGCCAAGAAGGTCATCTACAATTTATGGTGGGGTATGAATTCAACTACTTCTTGTTAAGTTTTGAGTACCATGTCATACTGCGCCAGTAACCAGAAATTTAATAGTACGACTTTGCAGCAAGACTGGTGACTTTTGTGGAAATAAGAGAACAGGTCTCCTCTCCTAGAACATTGAACGGTGTCAATAATAAACAATATGAAACTATAATTCAAGTGAAACGAATATTGGTACTACTTTAGCCAGCTAGATGCTTTGCTATTTTCACATTTCGATGAAAGTTTTCTTTTTTAGCTGTAGATTGCTTTAAGTTGGATGACAACTATTCATATTCCCACCTAGAAAATTAGCGACCTAGTGCTAAATCACACATTTTAAGCTTTCTTGGAGTATGATAACAGAGTATAGATATATGACAATCTTTTTATGAGAAACATGAATCAAACGTAGCCAATCATAAACAAAAAAGACAAAAAGAAAATGGAGAAACAAAACATCATTGAAAGAGTCCAAGTGAAAAAACAAACTCTTTCTGCCTACAGAGTTTTGGTTCTCGTCTTTTAATGCAGACAGACTCCAATACACTGAGATGGGAAGACGGTCATGCAGTGCCAATTATTTGAAAATTATTGTCCTAGTAAATTCAGGGGCATTCTTAATTTTCTGGAACATCGCCTTGAAAACATGCGACATTGCGCTAACAACAAACGTAAAAGCTTTTCTTCTCTGACACTCTTCAGAGTATGAATCGTCAGAAAAGAAAGTATAGATATATGGAAACCTTTTATATGAAACATAGACAGATACTAGGCTTGGGAGAGTCCACTAATGCTTTGACTCTTCATTTTGTCTTTACCTTTTCTCATTCGTGTTTATGATTGAATTAATAGTTTCGACACATGTTCCTGTTAAAAATGTTGCCATATATTCATACTTTCCATTCTGGCGATTTATACACTGAAGTCTGCCGAACAAAATAATAAAAGCTTTGAAATAGTATGTTGCAATGTCGTAAATTTGATTTTCAAAATTTGTACCACAAAAAGATTGTTTCTGGTAAATGTTGACTATGCTATAGTGGCATGTTTTGGCAGTCGTTCATACTTTGGAAGTAAGTCACAGCTCCAAGTGGAATTGATACTTGAACATGTTGCTTGAATCTGTCAACCAATCACTGAGAAGCGAGCTCTTCATACCGAGTTTCACATAAGTACAGAAATTCATATACAACTTAGCTTTTTTGTGTGGTATTATTCTTGTCTTTTGGATTGCAACGTCATCCTAGTCGTGAAAACAAATCTGGGGTTCACAGGAAAGAACATTTTATTGAAACTGTTTGCTTTTTTATTTTCTTTAGGCTTTTTATAAAAGGTTGCCATATATACCTCCCTTTCTAAAGATTTATGCTCTGAAGTGTATTAGACGAAAAAGCTTTAAAGTAATACGTTTTTAGCGTAAGGTCACAAATTTTCAAGATGATACCGTTTGTTTTGTGCCACAAAAAACATTAATTATATTCTATTTGAATTCGGCCGAATAAAAGTTCTAATTATTCACATTCGGCCGAGTAATATAAATTGCTCTTTAGTACATCCCTACACTTTATACTAATAACTTTTAATACTAATAACTTTTGATACTAATAATTTTTTAATACTAATGACTTTAATACTAATACCTTTAATATTATTAACTTTTAATGCAATAAATTTTAATACTAATAACTTTAAATACTAATAACTTTAAATACTAATAACTACACTCTCGATACACTGGGATTAGGAATTTAAAGGTGATAATCTAACTGAACGTTTACTTCGGTATTAAAAGTTTTCCTTTTTATCGAAATTCACATGCACTGAGGTCTACGTTATGCTTTATTGCCTAACCGTCTTCTTCGCTTTTGGTTTCGTTGTTCAGTGTGCTGGATGCGACGATTCGTCCTCCACAAATAGCCCCTGTTGTACTTTACTCAGACGGACATGCTGTTGTCGAATTCCTTCGGAAATCTACACTTCGCTGCCCTATGCATACTTGTTTGTTTCCTTATGATACCCAAGAATGCATTATAAGATTAAGTGCCTTAGGGTATCCTTCAAAGGTAGTCAAGTTTGGAAAAGAATTTAAATTACAGGTAGAGAAACCAAGCGTCAATAAAACTGGTACTTGGCATATACAGTTACAACCTATAGGTAATGGCGAGGACACCCTAGCTCATTTAAAGCTGACAGCTTCTTATCGTGAGTTTAGGCTCACCCTCTCTAGGAAATCTCGCTACTTCATTATAACCGTCATGATACCCACAGGCATTATTTTGTCCATGTCCGTTTTCGCGTTTTGGCTGCCATCGAATTCAGGAGAGAGAACATCACTTTTGGTTTCATCTTTATTGGCACTTATTTTAACACTACAATCAGTGATAAAGAATTTACCGAGTACGTCTGATTATGTACCATTGCTAGTGTTCTGGTTCACAGTGGTTATTATCTTTGTTGCCGTGGAGACATGCATTGAATGCAAGTTAGCTAACCTGAACCATAAGAAGACAGAATTGGAGACGAAAGGCAATGAGACTACACGATCTTATTGGAAGCGATCCTCTGGTAAGGAAAATATGGCTGTGTTAGATAATGACACAAATGCAGCCAGCATGGTGGAGGACTCTGAGAACAATCAGACTATTCTTACTTCTACAAATCTACCATCAACAACGGATGATCAACAGCCATGTTCTCCACAGCATAATTGTCCTGGGCATGCAATACGTCGCAAAATTGCTTGTCTTCGATTGTTTTCAATCTTTCTGACATTTATGGTCATAATTGTATTCCCAATAGCAGTTAGCTTAATGCTGAATAATCATATTGCTGCACTTTGTATGATGTAATATTAAGCTGCTGCAATTTGTCATCAGCACATGGTGTTGATATTAATCAAAGGCTTGAGACAACTGCAGGAAGGGTGTGTGGTGAACACATCGACAACAAAAAGACTCAACAGGATACGTTTTTTCTCTGTAATGTAATCAGCTTACGGTCACCTCCTCAGAGGCTTCTCACTTGGATTTTAATCAAAACCTACTTCTTACATACAGCATTTTGGTATTTTACTTGCGTATGATATTTGCTATCTTAAAAAATGTATATTCCAGAAATTTTTTACATTGACGTTAACTAACTCAATTACACAATCGACTAATGCAAAAGTTTTTGATGTCATCAATTCTGATGTCACCATATCCGTACGTCAGAGGTTATGGTGCAACTTTAGAACCAGGGTAATTTGTGACCAGTACTCTTGATTAGTACGGAAGACATCAAATAGCCACAACCTATGAAGTAATGCAGGAACTGGGATACTCCCTTGTAAAATAATTTTGTGACAGAGGAATGTTAAACGTGCTTGCTTGAGATGATTGCTTAACATTAAATTCCATGACAATTTCATTCCTTTTTCAGTGCGAATCTCGTTAACTTTTTCTAAACACGACGAGGGGGTATGAGCATGGGTATCACTTAAATTGTTACCAATACCTTTGAGTTAATAAGATATAGTAAAGAATGAGTCTTTTAGATGACGCACATATTCTTGGTAATGGACATGGTTGTTGATATTGCTGGACAATTTAACTAAACAGAAAGGTATTCAAGGAACTAGATGTATAACTTTAATAGCAAAAGTATATCAATCCGATGTAGTTTGCCATCTCTTATTTGCACTGCCGTTGGCTTTACCAGGCCCGTCTGAGAGTCAGATCGGTCCCTGGAGCTATAAACAAGACGGGCTATTGTGGGATTCATAACTTTAAGAGTTAGACAAGCTCAGTCTCAATATTCTTTAAACAACAACAAGTCCTTCAATGATGTTATGAATAAGCTTCCAACAAGAATCTTGATAAAAGTTGTTTAGAACTAGAAAAACATTTTGAAAGATAGGAAAAGGTGGAAGTCCATGATCGCCAACGTCCTTGTGGGACATGGCACTTAAAGAAGAAGAAGAAAACTTTTTGCGTGCCCTTTTTGAGGCCTGAGTCCCGGGAATTTACCCCGGCTTTCTTTTTTGGACGGTAGTGGGTTTTATCGTTGCTCTTTTTCTTGGAATACATTTCTTCGCCGTGTACCATATAGCTGTAAGGCTAAGGCAAGTCGATTCTTGACCTTAGCAATCTTTCTTTGCCTTGTGCAGTGAAGCTGCCAAGTTAAGTCCAGCCCATTCATGAATATTGAACTGTGCTCTTTATCACTGGTCCCTCTAAGTTTTTTTGATTCCAGGTATTTGTCCTGGTAGTTGAATTTCTTCCCCGCTGTTTTTTGTTCCATAATCTATGCAGTACCAACCAGTTACGAAAACTCTGATTAGTTGATCGACATTCCCAAAGCCGTGAATACCTTTGTTTAACAGAACACATCGAAATTATCAGCTTATTTTCGTATTGTGCAGTCACGTCTTAATATTTGCTTTTGTGACAAGCATTGGACGGAAGAAATGTGTTGTTATCTTTTGTAATAATAACATGTATTTGTGTAATAAGGTATCAAAAACTGAACAAAGTAAAAAATGTACTATGTGTCAGTAACTTGGCTTGCAATGGTCAAAATTAACCTTTATACCTCAACCTGTTCTGAAGGTATCACTTTAATTAGAATTTAGTTTATATATGTAATGCTTTTGTATTGCCACTTTCTGTTGTATATTCCACTTGTAAATATTTGATGAGGTAATGGCGTGTCATGTTCAAGAAACAATTGCTACAGTTGCCTACATGATAGGGTGATGTAAGTGATCACCTCAACCTCGTTTTAGATCTATTACGTGCAAAAGTTAACGTTGTTTCCCAAACAGACACTCTTCATGGATTCACTAATACAGTGTGAAATATGTAAATAATAATGACAATTTTACTTGTTTCCAATGAAGTCTTCTGCTGAAAACCAAATTGAAAGACCTTTCTGTTCTTAAATCTTGTGCTGTTCTTTCCTTTCACTTACTTATTGGTTTTATGAAATATACCTTCCATGATGAAAAGCTCATATTTATTTCAATATGCTTTTAATCTACATACCACTATAGTCTCCCTTCCCACTTTAGCCTTAAGAATACTAGCACACTTGTGGTGCTAGGATTATTAGAGGAGAAATACATTATTAGGTGAGAACATTTTGGGCAAAAACAAATGTATTCAAAGGAACACATACACTACTAAATTATAACTGCTTCCTTGTGACCGACATTCTTTACTTTTCAGGACAGCAAATAATAGAGTTTACGCGAGTAGAATACTACAGGTACCTGCAGAATAACATTCAGAAACGACTCAGTAAGACATTGAACAAACTGAACTTTGTAAACAATCAATTTTTTTGTTGTAACAATGAAATCTTTTACACTTTCATTATACCGTTTTCAATTCAAGCTATGCTTTGCTCAAGACCATTACAATGGCTTAACAGGCATTCTAAGTACAATGAAGATCTTTATGGTACCATGTTAGGAAGAAAACTTACTTTTAATTAAGAAACTTAATGAAACTTTTAATACTAATAATAACACATAATTACTAAATAACAAACAATGACATTAAATGAAATCTACTCTACGCTGAGGAAACATGATGCTGTAACTGATGACTAAAAAGCTATATTTTAAAGTGTAACTCTATACAATTGTCCAGACTTTCCAAGCTAGACAAATTCTCGTATTGTCAACAATATTCCCAAAACAACTTCTGGAAAGCGTTTGCTGTATTTGGCAAGTAATAGCAATTCGAGAAACGAAAATCAGGATGAAAGAAAGCGAACTCCGACAACTTTAATGGCGCGTTTATTGGAAATATTCAAGGAAGAATGTACTGTTATGCAGGCACTGCTACAGGACATGCGATGTACCTTACTAAAATTCATAATAAGTTATCACAAATGATACACTAAGACAAACCATAGCTACAGACCAAGAGCTACTGTCGTAATCCGCCTTATTAGGTGCATCCAGAGGCGAACAAGAACAAGCCAGCTCTTCCACGTCAAAATATACCTTATCACATTAGTCCTTTGAGGGGTATGATTGATTTAGCCTGTCGCTTTTAAGCACAGGCAGGACAATGTCCATATATGCAAAGACCTACTTAAGGTTGTTTACATGCAAAAGTTTTCTGATTGTCTAGGCACCAATTCCTTTACTGTATGTACTTGGCAATGATTAAGAAACGAGGATTACCATCAGAGCTAGTTCTATGGTAAACCAAGGAAAAAACTAGCTAGTGGCAGCCTTTATGAACGACAAAAAACTGCCAATCAAGTTTTTATCTTCTTACTCTAGTCCGTACCTGACCTCACACTTTGATGCTGTCCATGAAACTGTGATAAATGCATTATCGAAAGTCGGCCAAGCTCCGGAGCACTTAATGTACAGAGTCCCTTGCTTTAAAAATCCCAACTAAAATTGAAATTACTTTGCTACTTCATTTTTTAAAGGAAAAGTATAAAATTTCAAGCATCATGAAGTATGTCTTGCCCAAGGTATTTCTAAATACAAAGAAATTAGGGCAACTGGACAGACAAGCATGGCTTAATTTTTGTTATCAATGAGACAAAGGGAAACATTGAGCACGTCGTTTTATTACACGTCAATGCATCGTGTGCATCATGATTAAATATATCAATATACGGTGTGCAAAGTTGCATATGAAGTCATTGGACGTTCAAAGACAAAGAAGACATTTTTAAGGCGATTTCTGAGGAAAATTATAACAAAAGGAATTCAGACTTTACTCCTGGTCCCAAAGAATTTTGGTATTACTTGTACGCTACTAAACAAACTAGTGCGATGATTGATTTTACTTACGTCACGTTGTAAGCTTGGGTAAAAGGAACAACAATAGACTCTGATTAGTTATCTTACGTTTACTACTATATGTCTTTGTATTGTGACCTCACTTTTAAACACAACAACAAACCGAGCCTTTTTCACCGAACATCCTTTTAGTACTTCTGAGGTATGTAAGTTAAGTTGACTGATTGGATGATTTCCATGTGTCTCCAGTGAAATTCCCTGGCTACAATCATTTCAAAATGTCATTTCAAAAATCAATTCGCAGGAATCTAAAGGTGCGCTTTGATGACCTTATCCTTGCCTTTATTTTCAGAAATTATTGATTATCCTGCTATGCTGGGCATTTTTTCTAATTGTTTGAATCCATATGCAGTAAACCAGCCAGCTGTCAATTGATAGTTCACAGACTTGCTAATTAAATTGAGAAATAATGCTTGAACTTTGAAGTCAGGCTTTTGTGGTTGAATCGTAAAAAATTGTTTGGTTATCCTGTTAAATGCTGCAGCATTTTTTCTTCAGTAAAATTCGTATTTGCCTGCCATTGTTAACAAATTATTAGATGATTTTCACAGTGAGGATCTGCTTACGTTTTGTGTGACAATTGACAGATGTGGCCATTAATTCCATTTGTAAAGTGACAAAATTTAGTAAGATAGTTTTGAATGTTGATAAGTGAGATACTAAAAGAATAAATTATATTTATCGGCATTTTTAAAACCTATGTCGTTATTGAATAAGCATGGACTGAAAACTGTTATGCCGGAAAATCATTAACTCTTTTAGAGTCAAGTGTTTACTTAGTAACCCTCTGATATTAATATTGTTGGAGAGACGTGAGGTTGACACATACATTGAGTCTCACGTACAATAACATTTAATCAACAGAAACAATGTTAAACTGTCTATTGTTGTCTATGGCGACAATAGTACACTGAATGACGAAGTCGAGAATTCCCTGGATGCCAACAAGTGTTGTTGCACAAGATTGAAATTGGCAAAAGGAGAATCACAAGGTTAACACTTAACAGCATACGAAGGCTCTAATGTAGAACCTTTTGTCGACTGCAGTTCACTAAGCAGTGTCGAGTGCTTACTCTCTGAAATATTATGAAGCACCTTTAATTAATCAATACCGTGTAAGTACGTACAATTTGTATATAACCTAACAGAACAGAAGACTGAAACCTATAATAAAACATTATCAGTATGAATATTTTGCATAAATCTGTTAATGGGTTCTCACAAATTTCTTTCGTGTGAAGACTATTTGTGTGCATAGGTTGACCTCCGTGTACAAATTGTAGCTTATGCATTAAGTCGGGATTAATTTCGTCAAATTTGCATATCAATGACAATACTGTAACACCTAAAACTCAACAGACAAACATTTTAAGTTACGGTATTTATGAAAGCATTACAGCAAAGACAAGGCATTGGTAAAAGTATAATTTTGTTTAAAGGACGATTATGCCTGTCAAAAGAGACTTGTAGTTAAGGGCTGATGTCAACGGTTACATAAGAAAGTTTGATTTGTATTTTTGTATGAATGCTATCCTTGAATTGATCATATATATGCCTTCATACTTTGCTTTGGTAAACCAGTGGTCTCTCAGTTCACGAAGGATTGCTTTGGTTTTTTATCACCAAGTATATTTTAGCCGCCTATTTTACTTTTGTACCTTAATGGAATTTCCAAAAGCCACTTATGCCAACACTTGTTGTACTATCGAATAGAAATAGCTTGGAAACTAATGTCTCGACTGATAAAAACATGTCGAGAGGTGATTGTGAGAATCCTGTTTATCAACAAAACATCGTCAACGGGAGATTCGTTTACTCGTTATCTAGCTTCCATAAAACTGAAAAATCAGCCATCCTTTCAAAGCAAAAAGAGGGATAGAAGCTGCCCTGTGAGAGTTTCTGGCTCAGCTGGCTCCGGCTGATAGTATCTGGATAGGAGCCCGTGCCAGGGTCAAGACAAAGTCAACGACAGAGGTTGAAGGATAAGGAGAAAAGCGCTTGATAGGTTGCATCATCGACGGTCCATTCGTTTCTGGCAAGAAGAGGAACCAAAACAAGCTGCATAAGGAAAACCCAAATTTTGCTGGATGAGTTTGCAACATGCCGTACAGCAAGACTATAAATCGTGCTTTACGCCCTCTTCATGCATATGAAAAAAGGGCACAAAATACCTAGCAGCCATAATTCATGCAAACTATGCAATTCTATTATTGCATAAGGTATAGCTTATGAGGCCAGAAAGCAAAGATAAATATTTGATAAATGCAGGAGGATGCTACTGATGCTTTACAATCGTTTTTGGTAAGAAGAGGAACAAAAACAAGTTGTTAATGGCTGGCAGAGAACAATTCAGCGAGCGAAGTGCTGCAGATGATGGTGTCATCACAAAACACACTTCAACAAATATGCCTGGCCAGCTCGTTGAAGCATGGCCACTACCCCGAACATGACTACGCCAAATAAGAAGGCGGCCATTTCGGGAGTGTTACGTCTAGGAGTGGACTGCCATAACCGAGATAGAAGAAGAAGCAATTAACAGCTTACCTTCATAACTTGCTACATGAAACGTCATAACTGAACATTTTCATTGATAGAATGCATCTACGTTTGATATAAACGGCCTAGGCAATCCTGCTTAGAATCTCAAAATTGTAGAAAGAACATCGAATACATTAAAGCCATAATGCACACGACGGTGGCAAGGCTATAATAAGACACTGTGAGAAACTTTGGATTGCAACAACAAATAGCATAAGTTACAGATTTTCTTGACAGAACGCAAGGTAACACGTAGGAGTAATAGAAGAAGACCTGATTGGTGCCTTGTAACTTAAAAAGGAACACAAGATAACTCAAGGCAAAAATGCATCCCGGAAAGACAAGACTATAATTAGGCAACTTAAGCAGTAAACGGCTTGCAACATGATCTGCCACACATTTTGTGGACATGCATCTAAGACATATAAGGCCTAAAATTGCTGTCCAGCAATACATTTTGCTGTAAGCGGAAATAAACCTCTGGAAAATCAGATATCCCATGTGCTGGATAGATTGCATCCTACAGAAAAAAGGACAAAGCGAGGGTAAGGAAATGTGACAAATAAGTAAGATTAGTGCCAGAGGTCTTCTTTGATGCTTTGTAAGCTAAAATAAATACCCTAATACGTTAAAGCCACCATACATTCAATAATGACAACGTCATAATAAGGCAGTTTGAGCAATTTATGTCCATCAACATGACATGGCTTAACTTAAAGCTTACGTTGCCAGAAAGCAATCTAATATAAATAATTAATACTAGAGGACCTGACAGATGTCTTAAAACTTAAAGAATTACGCAAATACCTAAGGGTATGCAAAAAAGGCAAGTCAACAGCTAGACAATATTGAAATTTAGCTTGTAACAGGAGAAGGTATAATTTAAGACTTATGTGACCAGCAAGCAAATTAGTACATTTGATTAAAACAGGACCTGACTAATTTCTTACGTTGTTAAAAGAGAACATTAAATACTTCAAGGCCATGATGCATGCAAAAGAATGAAGCCAATTATTAGGCACTGTGAGAATTCTAGTCATTAGCAGGAGATGGCATAACTTATGGCATTTGGTGTCGGAACTCAATTTAATATAAAGGATTAACACTAGAGAACCTGATCGATGTCTTGTTATCTAAATAGCAACAGAGAATACCTTAAGGACATTATATATGCAAATAGTGCAAAGCTATATTAAGGGGTTTTAAGCAAATTTTGGTTTACAACACGAAATAACCTAATCAACCTTTTTTTTCTCTTTTATTGACTTTTAAAAACCTTCAGAGAAAAGCAGCTACTTAAAGGCCATCATCCATGGAAAGGGAGCAGAGCTATAAGAAAGCGCTTTGGGCAAATGTGGACCTTAACTCAAATTGTCATAAGTTACAGTTTTTCTAGCCAGAACGCATGCCTATATATAGGTTGATTCTAATGGACATTATTGATGTCTTATAATATAGAAAAGAACACGAAAAACTTAAGAGCAATTATGCATCTAAAAGAGGGAAGGCTATACGTGCTTAAACCGGAAAATATCAAACACAAGTTCGGCCTTGGTTACCATGTATTCGACGTCGGTAGCTAAGGACACATTTGAAAACTTTGATATTTTCATGAAATTATTAGCGACATTTTTTATTTGAATATTTGTAAATATGTTATGGTTTAATTAACTTTATTACCGGTTAAACTTTTACTGCGTTTTGGCTGTTGTTAATGATAAATTTCTAATATTTGTATGGAACAACGTAGTCCTATTAAGGCGTAGTCTATCGAAATTTTAAGTACATTGATCTTGCAAATGAGATCGTCCTTGAAATATTATATTCTTGTTCGTACCATAACCTATTTGAGCATAGTCAGTGCCAAAAGAAATTTAATCCCTTTACTGAACATATTCAAAAATGTATTTGGCCCTAATATGCAAACAGAGGTGAGAAATTCACTTGATCTTCAATACAATACAGTCACAAAGTAGTAGAACTCACGCTATTAATGAAACAAATTGATCAGTATCATCTATACACACATTTAAAAGAAGAATCTTGTTAATAATTTCATGAAAATTTATATTAAAGTTTTTTAGTGGGCCTTAGTTACCGACAACTTGTAATAATGACCGCCCTCCCGTTGGACGATTTTCGGCTTTAGCGAGCATAGCAAGGCATTTTGAGTAATTGTTACCTGTAGCAAGAGATGGCATAGCTTACCTGTTTTGTTGCCAGAATGCAAGTTAATATATACGACTGATACTAGGGGGGCCTGGTTAAGGTCTCAAAAGCTTCAGAGCACATACAGGACCCAACTACCATTATACATGGAAACACGGCAAGGTTATACCAAAGCAGTTTAAGCAAACTTTGGCTTGCAACACGTAATTGATTGCTTTGTCACAATTGCAACAATTACTCAAAGCTCCTTGCTATGCGCGCTAAAACCGAAAATTGTCCAACGCGAAGGCGGCCATTGTTACCATATAAATAATGCATCTAAATATGTAATATAACTACTGCGTAGACCTGTTTGATGTCTAAAAACCTGACGACAGCAGAAACTACCTAAGCACCATCATGTACGCAAAACGAGTAAGGCTATAGTTAGGCACCTTGGGGAAATTCAACCCTTTAAAAATAGTGTCTTAAGTGTGCTTAAGTCTGTAGAGGTAATTCTTAAAACGTTATTAAAATAAACGATGACAAGATTTATATATCATAGCCTAAAAATACTCAAAACACTCAAAGGCCAAGTGTATAGAAATTAGTCAAGGCTAGAGTAAAGCAATTGTAACATATTTTGGCTCACAGTAAGACAAAGCGGGATTTGCAGTTTTATGATTAAAAAGTAAATTTTATAATTTGATGAAAATACGCCAGGTTGAAATTTGTGTCTCATAACCAGGATAGAACACAAAATAACATACGGAAATCAAATTGACATTTTGACATTTAAAGAAATAAACCTTAAATACATTTGAAAATCAGTCTTAAAAAGGTATTGCAATACGATAAGACCTGTGACACATTCAAAGATCATTTTACCATACAATACCATAGAAAACATACAAGAATAAAAAAGGAATGGAATGATTACAAGTTGCTCGATCATTTCGAACTGCATGAGATCATGCTTGATGGTTGAAAAAGTTGAAAAAGAAAGGGTCTCACACGTGAATTACAACAGCTGAAGACGTTTTTGACATCATTCACATTGCTCATGTTTCATGTGGTCATGTTGGACGTGATATGTTGATGTTTATGTTATATAGTTATGTTAGATGTTTATATTATATAGTTATGTTAGATGTTTATGTTACTTGTCACAATACAAATATTTTGTCGCATGACTGAGGTCTGTAGGTGCAAAAATCGCGGATGGATCGTTATCTTCTTCAAAAGGGCGGTAAAGTTACAAATTTGCTTTATTTCACAGTTACATACTAGCCGCACGGCACTACAATTTTGTGCAACAATATACGAAAACATTTGTTAAGCAAACTTGGCTTTCAAAAAAAAGGGCCTAATTAAGGTTTCGTCATCAGGGTGTATATCTCTCCCTAAGGAGGAACCCTTCTCTACATTGCAACCATGGCTTCCTGTTTTCTGCAGTTCTGGACCATGTTGGTCCAATGTAATGGAGTACGTCATCATGCCATCTTGTTCTGGGGCGGCCTCGACGTCTTGTGTACCCGCGGGGGTACCATTGTGCTACTCGTATGGTCCATGGGCATCACAAGGTCTTAATGCCAGTCATGTGCTGCTAAGTCCACGTTTTCTCAGCTGATGCACATATACAGCATGCTGAGATGTAGTTGTGCAATCATTGCACGAGTTGTCTCTTACATGACTTATCATGGGTGTACTATTTCCTGTCAAGGTAATATTCTTGACATTTTCTTTAAAAAACACAACACAACATTCACGTTTTTTAAATACGAAACTGGTTTATTAGAAACCTAGTACTAGACACCCTAAAATTTACGTAACTTTTAGAACTAAACAGAGAGAGAGCTAAGAAAGTGTAGAAATTCTGTGCCAGCTTTCACAGTTTTGGAACAACGAAAAGCTAAACCAAAACTGTATCTTTTTATATAGTGAAGACTATATGGAATTAACCGAATTTAACGTTGTGGTCAATTTAAACACAGCTGTTTCTCTCCTGGAATCATTGTGAGTGTACATCCAAAGTTTCCGTGAGGAATATCAAACAAGAACATGCGAAAGTAAGAAGTGGAAAGCAAGCCTACACTAAGGATCACAACCGAAAGAAACGGTGCAAATGCTTTCATGACGAAATCGGTGATGAACCCAATACACTTGATGAGCTTCCATTTGGTGAATCTTATAGGATCAATCACTTTATGCCGATCATCGACTTACTGATTTCCATGCTCTCCAAAAGAATTGCAGCTTATTCAGACCTCAGTCAGAGGTTCAGCTTTTTTGTTAAGATTGGTCTTGAAGAAACCTGCGATGATGATCTGTGTTCCCCAGCCAAAAATGTGGTTAAAAGCTACCCCGAGGACTTGGAGCCTGAATTAGAGAAGGAATTAGTGCATTTCAGTGCATTTTAAAAAGTCTACGAAAGGGAGCAGATCTTTCCAATGCCAAGATCAGTGAAAATGACATGTTACTCTTAATTACTGACAATTCCGTTCATGAATTATTTGCCTATGTTTCAATACTTGTGTATGTTCGTCACCAGCTGCAAAGGAGAGCATTCGTTTTCCAAGCTCAAAAGCCAAAGAACTTGAAGAATACTCCTGGTTGACAAAAAATTTTCAAACAAGGGCCCCGCAGATGATTTCGGTTCCGGGCCCCGTAGTCCCTAAAACTGTCACTGGCTATCTAAATTAAGTGCTTTACCGCTAATTGCTGAACAGGTGACAGCTAGTTTGGGTGAGGAGACTCTAGTTTGATTCCCAAGGTATTGATTGCAGCCTCTTGACATTAATGTTCATTTTTACCAAGCTAAAGGTAACAATATTTACTACGTAAGGAGCACGTCGCGACATAGGCCTGCATATTCTTTATGGCAATACCTAATGCCATAACTAAAATGGCAAATAATTGATGTAGAGATAAGATATGTCTATTCATTTTGAGT
>JANTCA010063188.1:0-16394 GCA_024741275.1 Chironex yamaguchii | reverse complement strand
TTACAAAAGCAAGGTTACAGCAAATGTCGTATCATAAGAGCAATACTTGACCGTGAGTTTGCCACAGGTGCGCTTTGTGAATATATTTCAACATGTCGCTTCCTAGTCGTCTGAGACACGACATTGCCACTTGTTGATATGAAACTGAAACTTGGACTCAGCACTTTGGACCTTGTGGTTTGTGTTGATCAAGATGAAGCTTGGACTTTTGTTACTATGGTACGAGTGGGACTAAAGTGTATAATTTTGATTGCCATGTCTTTTACGATGACGAAATAATTGTGTAATAGATGAAGCACATGATGGCAACTGAAACGTAGTTTTATAATAGCGAAGTCCAATGAGTATAACAGGAACCAAGCGTCGGATAAACTTTGTCATTTTTGCCCCTTGGTCATTAAGGGAAATTCTGGCTATATTTGACATCTATGACATTTCAGGTATTTAAGAAAAGCTGTGTTAGGATATCAGGCATATTGCTGATCGAAATAAACGGCTTATCAAGACCTGCAGTAAGTGTTCCTTTACTGCTTTTATATCGATTGATTCATGAAAGTCTGCGTTATATTATGACGGCTGTTAGCATTTGTTAATTTTATCTTTTTGTAATCTTCTTGACAGCAATAGATTTGATGCTTTGCTCCGATGTAACCCTTTTCTATTTGATTATCAATTGTATCTCCTTAATGCTAATGAAGAAAGGGCGCTCTGGTGTAGCAGTTGCAGCACCTCCAACCAAAACAATCATGATCGTGGTAATCGTATTCTTCAGTAATGGGTGCCTTTCTTTGAATGCGTAAAATGTCGTCAAAATTAACCATATCGGTATCCTTACAGAGTGTGCTCAGCACTGAGAGCTCTAGCTGTAACAAGGAAGCATCTTAATCATCACTGTACCTAGCAGCCAGGAGATATGGCCCTCTAGAACCTTCTAGAAAGTATTATGTATATCTAGAACCTTCTTAAAAAGAAATGTTATGTATATTTAGAACCTTCTAGAAACCTTCCCAGTTGTGCAGGAACAACTCTGATGCAAGCTTTTAGAACGTTCCATTTTATTCTATTTAGTTCTAAAAGCTTCTAGAGTGTTCTTTGGTGTTCCATAGCATTCGATACTGTTCTGGAAAATTCTACTGGCTTCCAGATGGATTTCTCAAACCTGTGCAAGCAGTTGCTTTCCAGGAATTCCATGTTGGCTTGTGGCAGAATTGCATGTTTGTCAGTCATTTTAGCTTGGTGAGATGCGAGATGGCTGTTCTATACGAGTTGATGCTTCGCGTACACTGGCTGGAACATATAGTTTAATCCTGTCACCCAATCTATGAGAAGTACCGAGTACATGCTGAGGTTCAGATCGGCAAAGAAATTCTTATTCTACTAAGCTTTTTTGTGTGTCAGAGTTTTCAGGCGACCCTTTTTACCTCCAGCTCTGTGTACATCATAGACAACAGCTGATGTGCATATCCCTCCTCAAGATTTTTCTGTCAGGAGACTCGTGACACTATAAGTTTTTGGTCCCCTGTGCCAATTTGGTGCAACAGACATTTTTGTGCCATCAACGCATTTCACAATCCTTTCTCTCCACGCTCGCGAAAACATTGGTACAACAACTTTGAGGGCGTGGTAAACTTGGACGTATCTCATACTCATTTCTCTTTATCGGCTCGTCTACGTTACTAGTAAGTGGTTCACTGTTTGTTTTTACATATTTTTACTGCTCACGGTTGTTGTCGGTGAAATTCTTAGGTTCTCTTGCATGCTTAAGAATCAGGTCATAGGTAGTTACTATGTAACTGTGTTTATCATCAACTAACATTGTTGTCATACCAAAACATGAGAGGACAGTAACTGCCTCTGGTTAGTGTAAAGACATACGAAACAACCGCTGATGTTCGTAAAAATCTGCCCATTTGCACGGTACTCATGTGAATTCCAGCACTGTGAATGTGTCATCACAAGCATGTTGGAAAGAGGGTTGAACAGGAGAATTCTTACACGGATGACTGCCATTAGAAACGATCAACCAACCAAGCATTAAACGTAATTTCTTGTTTGTCGTTGCTTTATTCGCGAGTCTAAAAAGTGTTCCAGAATATAAGAAGGTCAGCATTGAAATGAAATATCGCCCTGACAAAACTTACCTTACTACTATAGATTAATATTAATACTATAGATGTAGATACTGTCCTTTCTACAAGAGTTAAGTTTTCTAACAATGTTAAGCATTTACGCCCACTACACCCATGGACTTGTACCCGTTGTGTGACCGGAATGCCGTGAAGCAAACAGTGTATTTCCAACATACCCGCCATAAATAAGAGTCATCCTTGGTGATGGTCTTCCTGCTACAACCGTCGTCCGACCGACTAATGCAGGACCGAGAAGTTGAACAACTGTGGGATTGTTTGCCACTTTGGTGTTTTCAGAAATTGGTAGACAGATTAACAAAGTTACTGTACCATGAACACATGTAAACTATATGGAGGGAAACGGCTGTTATAAAATAATGCTATAATATAGCGATATCAGCTTGGAAGTGTGAAATGCCAATTTCCCTGTTTTTTAGTGGTCAGTTTTGCTGGATAGATATCAAGTTGACATCTGATGTGTAAAGTAAGATATTGGTTAATTTAAATTCGCCAATGTATTCTATTTTATTTTCAAGGTTTCTACAAGAGCAGCAACCAAAAATGGCTACCAGAGTAAAAGTTGTGAGTTCCAACACAGAATATTTTCAAACGAGTATAAAAAGTAGGTACGTATACCAGACAACGAAAGTCACGAGGAGTGATGGAAAGTTTGAAGTGAAGCCGGTGGATGTTGTATTCAATTTCAACACTTCAACACTAATACCAAGGTGTGGGGTAATGTTGGTTGGCATTGGAGGCAATAATGGAACAACGTTTGTTGGAGGTTTGCTAGCAAATAGGGAAAACATTTGCTGGAATTCACGCACTGGAATGAAGACACCAAACTTTTATGGATCAGTCATCCAATCATCAACTGTCAGTTTGGGCTTTGATGGTAATGAAGAACAGTATGTTCCAATGCGCGACCTGTTACCAATGGTAGATCCTTGTGATTTGGCAGTAGATGGTTGGGACATCTCATCACTGCCTCTTGATCAGGCAATGCAGAGAGCTTAGGTTTTTGAACATGAACTCCAGCAAAAGCTTGCACCAATGATGAAGGATATGCATCCAAGAAAGGCAATTTTCCGCCCTGATTTTGTTGCTGCAAATCAAGCTGATCGTGCTGACAACATCCTAACCGGTTCATCACGTGATCAGGTGGAGCAGATACGGGAGGATATCCGGGACTTTAAGCAAAAGAATAAATTGGACAAAGTAATAGTTGTGTGGTCTGCAAATACTGAGCGATTCTGTGACGTAAGACCAGGACTGAATGACACAAAGGAAAATCTGTTTGCAGCCATAGACAGAGATGAAGCTGAGATTTCTGCTTCCACTTTGTATGCAGTTGCAAGCATCTCAGAGGGATGTGCATACATTAATGGTTCCCCTCAAAATACGTTTGTACCAGGTGTCCTTGAGCTTGCTGAGCAGATGGGTACATTTGTTGGTGGTGACGACTTCAAGTCAGGACAGACCAAGATAAAATCTGTCTTGGTAGACTTCTTGGTATCTGCAGGGTTAAAACCTGTTTCTATTGTGAGTTACAACCATCTTGGAAATAATGATGGTAAAAATTTGTCGGCGCCTAAACAATTTCGATCCAAAGAAATTTCCAAAAGTAACGTTGTTGATGATATGGTACAATCTAATAGATTACTGTATCAAGAAGGTGAAAAACCTGATCACTGTGTTGTGATAAAGTATATCCCATATGTTGGTGACAGTAAACGTGCAATGGATGAGTACACTTCAGAAATTTTTATGAATGGGAGCAATACCATTGTTATCCATAATACATGTGAAGACTCTCTTCTTGCCACGCCCATCATTTTAGATCTTGTTCTGCTGACTGAGCTTTGCCAGCGTATTCGATTCAGAGTGGGAAACGATGAGGATTACCAGTCATTCCATTCTGTGTTGTCCATTCTGAGCTATCTTCTCAAGGCACCATTGGTTCCAGAGCATGCCCCTGTTATAAATGCATTGTTTAAGCAGCGAGCATGCATTGAGAACATATTACGAGCCTGTATTGGTCTTCCACCTCAAAATCACATGATGATGGAACATAGGGTAGCTGATACACACGGATTTCAAGTGGAAAACAAAGTTGAATCAGCCTGAACACTATTATTTGAGTTTTTATAAATGGTATAGTTACTGTATTCTGAAAGTGAAAACAGATATGTAACTTTTTGTTGCATGCAATACATACTGCATGTTATTTAATATAGTAAAAGAGATGTATCACTCTATTTGGAATTGAAGATGTGAACTCGTTTAAAATGTAACATTTTTTGGTCATTGTAGGTTTACATTTTGATGATAAATCAGATGGTAGGAATAGTGGAATATCAGGGTAGCAGTTGAAATACAGCTGACCCTTTTATATGCTGATAGTATCTGAGGAACAGTCTGTGAGTTTCATTATATGAAAGTTAGTTGGTATTGTACAAGTTGTTTCAAAATGACTTTATTTTGTTCTTGTAATGTAGTAGCACCCACATATTTCCCATTAATTGCTGCCTGCAGTGAAGAGAATAAAGAGTTTGTGGCTTAAAGAGTAGAATAGTTTGTTCTTTACACAAATAATCTTTGTTGAAAAGTGTTACCATTTTTTATACTGTCATTGGCAGAGGTAAAGGAACTGATGTAATTATTGCCAGTGCAAAGCTTCTGTTGAGAAATAATGTACACAACAGAGTGGATTTTCTGGTGTCCCTTCTCTTATGTTAACAATTTGCTAAATCCAAGTTAATTATGCCCAAATATGTTTTGACTTTGCTTATTTTTTATTTTTTGGTCATGATTGGAAAATTATCTTGACATTGGGATTTAAATAACAGGTTTGAAATAAAAATTACTATTAAAAATTAGTGTTTTCACGAATGTTTACTTTTACTTTGCAGTGAAACTGGCATGAAGTAACAAACATTTAAAATGTTCAGAATTTTGAACATTGTAAAGGTTGGGTTTTTTACTGTAATGCCTTTTTCAATGTATAAAAGATGTTATTAAAACATGTTAATATCTACATGGCATCAATTATCAAACAATCAGATTTTGAAGAGGTATATCTGCACCATTCGTAAGTTGAAAAGTGTATACAAGTTGTGCAGTGAATTTTGCACAACTTCTTGGTACACTGTCACCTAAATGATTTTCACTAAAAATGCAGAATCGTTAGACCACAGGCCTGGATGTAATCATGGTGAAGTAGGATTCGGTTCAACTACCAAAACAAGGAGCCTATTTTCAAAACATGTTCAGACTAGTGGCCTTTTCAGTATGGCATTAAATCCTAACAACTTAAAGCCTGGCCTAAAGCATGTTAGCAAAGAGAATAAGAAAATAACCTGACAGTGAGATAAACATTGAAGTGTCACCTAACATTGAAGTGCTTTTGCATAATCAAGCATTCTATTTTAATTGTGTATTTCATTACAGTATTTCAAATATACTAGCATATATGTACCTTTTAAAATGATCATCAATGTCAATACCAATTAGCAATAATATCTTGATAAAGAAGGTGGCAAAATTCAAATTCAACGATACAGTCAATACAAATGGCCTTTACATACGTTTTTAAGTAGATACAGAATGCTACGTGTTACAGATACAAAGTTGCAACAGACTAACTTGACTTTGGAAGTAAAAATTGTTTACGAGAATAGGTAAATTTGTTGTTTGTATGCAGTATGTATAATATATATTATACATACTGCATATACTGCTTGCATATTAAGTGAAATACAACACAATTGCAATGTACCGAAGTACACATGTATGCTTTGGCATGTCCTTACTAAATTTGTCCTTATAGGCAAATAATAAATGAATATAAATGGGATGTAACCCTAAATGAGTGGTTGGACTTACCAAGTCTTTAAGTAATGACATACAAAAAGGTCAGCAGTATCAGTTAAATATCACAAGTCAACTTATTGTCACATAAATTAAAGCACAAAGTTATCGTTTTACTTACAGCATTGTGTTATGTGTGAGATTTTTCTTTACTAAGAAACTAGAATAATAAAAATCCATTATCCTGCTGCAGATGCATAGACAAGAGAAGGATAAATAGACCAATATATTAAAATAATAGGTCCAACTATGAGTGGGCAATTCAGGTAAGAAGGCAAAAGGTCATCATCAGCCATCTTATAATTTTGAATTAGGCAAGTTGTTTTTATATCTACACTTAAAACCCTTTGATTTCTATGATTAGATCAAGTTTTCCAGATCTGCTTCTGATGCATCAATTTGCCCTATTTAGCATATTACAATGCAGATTCCTGGGGTTCCTTCTATTCTGACTTGCAGTGTTCAGTCACTTCTTTACTTATCAGGTCTCAACTCTGTTCAGTAGAAAAAAGTGTTAAACATGTGCGCAAATAATGATTAAATTTCATTGTTTTCTGTATGCAAGCCATTTCCTTTGTCCACTGACCATTGCAGCTGTACCACCTTGTTATATGTTCAAGATATTGGGCTGTCCCATGTCACATTGGACAACGTGTCTACTTGTGTACAATTTGACATTAAATATAAACTGGTGTTGTCTATCATGCCAAGTGCACTGTTGCTCTATCTGTTTTGTACAACAGGCTGGTATACCCTGGTCATGTGACATATGAAGGTATTACATGCAAAAATCAATCTCTGTGAATTTTATTGGTGACCAAAATAAGGCTTAAAGGGCCACATCCAGTAGTGTTGCATTTGTTCTGGTTGGCAGACAACTACTTGACTTTCCAGTCTAATGTGCTTCCTTTCCAGAATGACCTTGACAGTGACTGGTCCCTGACATAGTGTGACCTGTTGGTCAACTGACAAATGTTATATGCTTAGCCTTATTGGTTACCACTCCAAATGGTTTTAGTTTATCTTTGTAAACAACATCAAGAGCACTTTACGCATTATAGAATTTTTAGGCAACACCTTTGTCCAGTTAGCCTTATTAGCAACATAATGAATAGATTTGGCAAGGCTTTCACAACATCCATAAAAATATAGTGGAGGTGCATGATGGCCTATATTCTAGAGAAACAGTGGGTATATAGGGAGAGGTCTAAGCAACACGGGTATCATAAAAGATTTAAACGTTATTCAAAGGTGTCTAGAAGGACATATTACTTGCAATTAATACCTTTTTCACAAAGAAGGAAAATGTAATTCTAAAATATATCATTAAATATATAATTTGAACAAAATGTGAAGCAATTGGCCAGACAAACATTCTGGCAAGAAGAATTTACATCCAAAGTTTTAATTCATATGTCCATGTTTTGCACACGCATTAACCATGTAAAGTAAACTACTTTATAGTGATTACAGTGACTTCTGTTCAAAGAATTCTTGAAGGTTATGAGGTTTGCCAAGTAGTGATTCACAGTCTTGTAATGCACTTTTAAGTCGAGAATTTTCCTCGGAAATTAGTTTTATTTTCTTATGTAGTTTTTCATTATCATAGAAAATTATTCCAAGATCATCATCAAGGACATTGGAGTCGATGTAGTCATGATCAAATGTCACTTGATTCTCATCCATTGGTGATAACATGCTTGGTTTTGATATAAATGAAAGATATGTCTGTGTGAATACATGGGCCCTACCTAATAACTGAGTATTATCCTGGTTATAATCTCCCTCAGTGTCCATTGGTAAAGAGGCAACCTTTCTGGTCCTCTTGGGGTTACTTGATTGCTGTCTTTTTTCATTTTTTCTATCAGCCATTTCTAATGACCATGAGAATTGTGAGGGTAAGGCCTCTACAAGTAGAAGATATACACAAAAAAAGTTTAATAACGTTAATGAGGTCAAAAATTACTCATGATCTACTAAATATTATCTCCAATGGCTTTTGTCATGAGATGCAAGTCCAGCTTTGCTGTCAGCACGGAAGTTGTAATAGCAACATTTTGCCATGACGACTGCTTGAGTGAGCTTTCTCTTATGTTTAAAACTTGCCTGTATTTCATTATGACACTCATGCCATGATATTAGTAGTTTGGTTGTTGCAAAATAAGTGTTCCATTAATTATTCAATTCATTACAAGATATATTCCATGCCATATTCCCTACATATACCGTCATGCTACAAATGATTCCTCTGATGATGAACAAAAGACTTCCACGACAAGGTTATGGCTATATCTATGAACCAAACTGTTTGCAGGCCCTAGCAGATATATGATTCGCTTTAAAATGCTGTCTTTGATTTAGATTGGGTCTGACTTCAATAATGACAACAAAAATTTATACAGCAATGTTAAAGCAATGACATAAAAGTGTTTCAAAACAACAAATTTTTTGTATATAGTTTACAAACTGCTGAACAATAGAACAAAAAACAAAAACCACAGAGTATCTTACTACCAGTTTCTGTATCATGTATATCATGTTGACCTTAGCGATTTTTGCCACTCTTAATTGTCGACGACACAGCGGCAAGTTCAGCAGTGCTGAATGCCCACCTCTGACCCACTAGTTAGATATGGACCACATCAACCTAAGCTGTTATTTGATATCAAATATGCCCATAGCAGTACACCTGGCCTCGATCGAGCTCAGCTGGTCCCAGAGCCAGACAGGAGCGGTGGTGGCTAGGTGACCCCATAAAACATAAGCTGAACAATCCCACTATTGTGGGACAGGCCACAGCAGACGTTAGATGTCAAGTCCTTTGGCCTTAAGTTCAAGTTCATAGCAGTGATATTATACATCCTCAAAATAAAAGCAATCTTAATAGTCCATTTAATTCAGGGCATACAATTAACAAAGCTCATACAACTTATGCTAGGGACTTGTGTGTGACTATCTCGTTACAGAGCAGAGACACGAGAAGCAGTGGCAGTCGCTAGGGGGTGAGGGGGCAGACACACACCAATAATTTCAGATTGAGAGTTTACAATCCAAACTGGGAAGAGCCAGAACAACTTTATATGACATCATTTTTTGCTTTCTACAAACATTCCTGTAAATCACCTTGAAAATTTGTGACACTGCTCTAAAAACATACTTAAAACCTTTTTTTGTCTGACACTCTTCGGAGCATAAGTCATAAAAAAGGATGGTATATGTGTGGCAACCTTAAATGAATTATGTTATTCTGGCCTGTCATCTTAGAGCATGTTGGTAAAAATAAATTCATGCCCATATAAGCATCCAAAGCCTACACACTAAATGTATACATAAAAACAACCCACTTATGAATAAACACACCCATATATCATTTGAAAGGGAAAACATGAGACGCAAATCAGTGTACAAGTTCGACAAGGAGTGGGTAGGTGCCTGAGTTGTTTCATTATTTCTTGATTTTAAATATCCCTTGCGATTCCAAAGTAGCAGCACTTTTAAACGGTGTGAAAATATGGTGATTTTGGCAACACAATGCACCATTCTCCATCTTTTTAATGTTATATTTGTAACTTAAGATTTCTCTTGGATATTACTCTGAAACAAAAGTAATGTTGACATTGGGTGTTTATCAAACATCAAAATAATTCAAGGGTTTTGCAGAACCCTCAAAACAGTTACCATTGCAATTACGTTAAATTATCACATTGTGAAAATGTACTAATTTATCAACACGTCTAATGTTTTATCAAACTCCTATAAAGAAGGTAAAATGGTTTTGGGGTGTGTGGGTGTATTACTAAACCCTCAATTACTTAACAATGCAAACTGGTCCCTCTCTATTAACTTGGGTGGATTTATGGAAATTTTTAGAGAGCAATTTTGAAAGTAATATCTACGAGACCATTCTTGAACTTCCTGAAATGAACGTCACATCATTCCACATACGTACCTCGTTTAAGCTTCCATCTATTGTAACACTTCTTGATGTCTCCATCTTTGAAATGCAAGCTACATATAAATGTAGATTTGGTGACATTGAATCCATTGGCTCCGTCCTTCCTTTTAATCAAAGCACAGAACCTCCTCTTCCGAGGGTTTTCTTGTGGAAACTGAAAGAAGTGAACTCCCGTTGGAGTTCCATCAGAATTGTATTGACGACTATAACAACCAAATGACGCACACTCTCTACCCCGGCTTCTTTTCTTCTTGCGGGGAGGTAAATCAGCATTTTGACTGGGACTTCGAAGATAGGCCATTTAAGAATGTTAAAAGTACAGCAACAAGACCATATATCTATTAAAGGTCTGTCAGATAAGCTTACGTTTATGTTTCACAGTTTCGTAGTTTGGTTGAAGGACACCAAAATAATCTAAAGTTGAGTATCAATAGCCTCTCTTCTGTGTCGAAGATCATAGGAGACCGCTAACGTATAAAATGTGTGCGAAAATCATAGATATATGAAATAGAAATTTCTATGACGTAAAAGCAAGGCTTTGCAACGAGCTGATAAACATAGTGTTAAATGGGCCGAGATCTCCACTAGGTACAAAGCAGGGGTACAATAACAGGAGCAAGAGGCTATAATTTCAACATTTTATCTCCTTTCTTTTTGCTTTGTTCTTTTGTTTTTGCCACTGCTTGCAAAACCTGTTGTCATCACGCAAAAGTGAAACAGCCTTTATTCAGAAAGAGAGAAGAAAACAAATTCCATTTTCCCAGAACCAAAGATTCAAACATGATTATACAGAGCAGCCGGAGAAGGGAGTACAGGGACTCAGCTGCACTACAATAAAATAATAACCGATTTCGTGGCGTGTATGATGAGTACTTAAATCAGGTTGTGGAGATGATATCAAGCATGCATGACAACACAGCATAGTACATAATACATCGACATGTGTGATGACAGAACGGTCTTTATGTTGTCATTGATCTAGTGTACCGTGGTGCCCTGGCTGCCAGGTTATGATCGTTGTAGTGTTAGATTACCTCACGATTCCATTTGTATTTCGTCTTGGTTGTTGTTTTCTATTTCACTTTTACGTTGATTACCTCACAACTGGCGCAGTCGACAGGATGAAGCTCTCCTTTGAAACCGATTTTGATGCGTGGAAATCAGTACAGAGTCGGAGTTTTTGCTTTTTTGTGCTAAAAATTATCGAGCTGAGCACAACACCGATGGCAGCCAAAAGGATGCCTTGCAATTAGCTCTGTTGAAGACCAGCATTGACGAGCCCATTTTGAAGTACAGCTCAAAAATCTGCGATGGCCTCGCAACGTACAACACCCTGCTAGCTGAAATTCGAGAAATTCACAAAGTATGTGCCATAACATCACCAATTGAGTACGGTATTTCGACTAAATGTACGATGGTAAGACTTGTTCTGATTTCACACAACTAACTTTGATTGTGCTTCTCTAAATCTACCATCTTAAAGAGGTCGTTCAAAATGATCTGTATTCTGCTTTGTTAAGGAAAGTTCATATTTATGGTGGTCGGAGATGAAATGATGTTCATGTTAGCTTCATCAGGTCCAAACAATAAACATTGCCCAAAACAGGCACAAAATTCACGAACATGAATCCCTATACTATGGTTTTACACCTAAATTGAAAGTGCCGTGGTAATAGAAACATTGAGGGACACATCAACCCTGTTTGCAATGGAGCAACTTAGCAAAAATATGCCACCCTTGCGCATATAACGCCTTTTGTGCCAAAATAGGCCTTGGAATGGTAGCCATTTTTGGCGAGCTTCGGTCACCCTTTAATTACAGATGTACCCCGCTATTTTACTAAATGTTCATGTTTATGAGGGGTTAAGGTGTGATGAAGTTCATCTTACCTGCAAAGTCCAAAGAATAAACATTGACTCTTCTGGACATAAATCTCCTGAATAGAATCACTTCTACTAAGAAATCGACGACACTCACCTATTATCAAGGTACCAGGAAAACTAATTACACTGCAACCTCACTTACATACGGTCATGCCGGAAAAAAGAGATTACAATAGTCATCTCTTTAAAAATAACGCCCCCTCATACCAAGAGAGGGGGCGAAATGAAAATTTTCGGGGAGGTTTGGCTCCCCTGCATATGGTCACGTTGCAAAAAGGGGAGTTACACTTAGCCATCCCTACAAATATAACGTCCTGTTATGGACAAGTGGGGTGGTGCAATGGTAATAAATTGGGGCTAGATAAGGGCATCATATATTGCCCTTAACAGACATAACATTTATGAAAGGGAATTGCCTGTACTAAGCATTTGATAAAAGTCACAAAGAGTCAAAGTATAAGATAATGCGAGATGTAATCACACATTAACCTCGCCTTCTTAGGACCGCATTGGAAACAAAAATGTTACCCAAAGCCATCTTCATGAGCTCCCCCTTAAGATAAAATGGGCGTTGCAATTATAAACATTTTTAGCCAGGTTTCCGGATGTAATAATTAGACATATGCCCTGTTTGATTCATGAAATTCCATGTTTAAGAGGTGAAATGAAGATCAAGTTACCTGCAAAATATCCAAGGAATAAATCTTCAGCCTATTGGCATGACTCTCAGACGGGATTTGCCCATATTAAAAGAAGTTGACAACACTCACTTTAAATCAAAGTATAACCATAATGGGCGAATTAGGCACACATCACCAGTGCCTGCAGAAGGTCCAAAAAATAAACATTGCCTATAATGGCCGTAATTATCAAGAAGGCAATGTACTGTACTAAGAATTTGACACCAATAACCAAAAGTTACGTTACCAGGGAACGAAAAAAAATAACCACACATCTACCTCTACTTTATATGGTAGCTTTGAAAAAAGTTGTAACCCGAATCTATGACTACGATGATAACATCTCATTATGCCAAAACAGGCCTTATAATTGTAATTATTTCTTGCAAGGTTTGGGCATCTTGTTATGAAAGATATTCTCTTGCATGTTAACAAAAAATCACACGCTGCTGGCCTTCTGGTAGGCTCGAGCACGTATCAACCTAGGGGAGACCTTGGGTGGCGATATCCTGTCCAATGATTTGCTAGCAGATGCTGCTTTGATATAACTGTATATTCCCAACGTAGGATGTGGTAAAATAACCCCAGCCTCCATTCTTTCATGACAACAGCAACCAATTACTTACGCCCTTGCATTTCCGAACAGCAATATGTGAGACCAGATCTTCGTGGCGCCCCTTCAGTATCCGTCTGAGGTATGCATAGTCAAAGGGGTCCATACGATGGCCCTATTGGGCAGTGGCGGACCAGGTTTTGCATTGTTCATCATACGTCATCGCTGAAAATGCTTTCAATATAGGTGAACTGCTGCACTTGCTCGATTTCTTCGGCTTGTTGCGCATGATGTCCCAGATGGTGTTGCAAACGATTTTGTCTTTCGCGCATTGATTGTCAGGCTCACGCAAATGGTAATCCTAGACACACTTTCTAGTGCGGCTTAAAGGTTGGTATATCCCTGGCCAAAAATGCTATATCATCGGTATTGTTCAGATTTTGGAATCTAAACTATCAGTCAACCAAACTTCGGGGTGATTTCTAACTGCCGTTGACAAAACATATCCACGATAGAATACAGGAGATATTATGCAGCCATGTTGAACACTGGACTAAATTTCAATGCTTTTACTGTTCCTCACATTGACACATACACAGGGCTTGATATACCTATAATAGCCTCTTATAAGCTTCGCTAGCTTATGTGGAACTCCAGCAGCTTGCAGCAAAGTTCCGTCTGAACACGCTGACGAGCATCTTCGTTCGCCTGTCTATCTGTCTTAACCCCCAATGGGAGCGTGTGCGTGGGTCTAACATTGGGATGACCACCGCAAACCGGAACGTTAAATTCGCCTGCCAGAATGAACAAATGACGATTCGAGATTCTTGTCAAGGATCCATCGAGATCAGGTCTTCATTCGCATGTCTTTACTGTTCTGTGGAGCATAGATCGATACCATCGTACTGTTACGAAAGTGGTCCTGGAACCGAGAAGTGGCACTCGGAATGAAATAAAACGCCCACCCTGTAGAGGATTGTTCTGCTCGGGGGGGGGGGGGGAGAGGCGGATGATGAATACACCCTACTTTGGTGTCCAGAGCCATCAACCCAGGCAGAATTGAGCAGCTTATAGGAAATATCAATCTCTGCTGAGGTAACATTAACGTAACTTAATTGACAACGTTGTTTCTGTTTCTGAGACATAACTAACGTTTAGTATGTAGCGGGAAATAGCACCAGGTTTTTTAGGAGTCCATAAATTCTAGGCTCCAAACGCATTTCTTAAGAGTTTTCAGCAACTAACCCTGTTATCAACCAGTCCTGAAGTGTCTCTTGAGGGGCACGCCTTAGAAGTATACTCCTTTGGCTTTGAGGACTTTGTTTCATCATGAGTAAAAGTTTCTTTGTAACGTCCCCACGATTGTCATCATTTGTGCCCATGCAATTCATCAGCACAGTCCAAATACAGTGTGATTCCTGGTCTCAGCGTGTGGAATCCACTAGACATCTTAACCAACCTGGGATAATGCTTGAACAAGTCAGAGGTTCCCTGTCAGCCTTAAGAAAGGCAGCTACACTATGCCTTCTAGGTGGCCTGTGACAACGTAGCATTGATTTTGTAATTTTATGAATTATGTCTTGGCTTTCATTTTTAACAACCTCGCGTAAGGAGAACCTTCTGCATTTTCTGTGCATAATGCTTCGTGACAGACTGGATCTCAGAACATACAGAAACACGTGTGCTATCTTAACGTACACAACTGCAGCTGCTGTTTTAGGTGGGCTGAGATAAATGAGTATTTTTCTCGCCTATCAAATCATAAATCATGAGTTTACACCCGCTTACATTCTGGTGTCTCAAAGGTGAACAAGGCTTAGCTTAAGCAGTTAAGCCACAGAATAGTAATACAGAGATACTATTGCTATTCTCTGGTTAAGCTGAGACGCTGCGTTCATTTGTTGGTGAGATCTTGATACACTATACACATCTCATGCGATATGTCAAGTTGTGGAAACTGTCATTTATCTGAAGTCTGGGACAGGCTGAAGTGGATTTTTTGGTAGTACAAGTGTACTTTCTAATACGGCATCTAAGGAATTAAGACATGATACGTTTTGTGAAGCATACCTAGAGAAGGATTTATAAGACCTTATAAGCTAAGCATGTCCAGATGAGTCGACAAGATGTTTTCGCTATGAGAAAGAACTATGGATAGAAAATGAAAAGATGCTTCGAATTATGGAACGAAACCTTTGCATTTAAGTATTTTGTTTATCTTCCGGACTGTGTTGAGATTTATTCAGTGAATAAATGTCAAGTCACTTCATTACGTTGCTTTCTTCAACATCCATTTACTGGGTAAAAAATAATAATTTCCGCTTACCATTTAACTGCGATTACCAGTAACAGTTAGTCTTTTATACAAATACCTTTTGCTACCAATTTTCATTTTAATTGGCTAGCCTTTCTAGCCTTGCAGTTCGAAAATTTACTGATGTATCGTTCTGTTCCTCAAAAGGGTACAAATTTGTTTTACTTTATAGTTACATACATGCCTCACGGTACTACAAATTTGTGACTCATTTAGCTGAGTTTAAAGTTATTGTTACTTTTTAAACTTCCAATTAACAACTAAGATTTTTTCAAATGATTATTATAATTATGCCTTTCAAGAAAAGTGACTACTTTCTTTGATGTCATTCGGGTCAAAAGGACTTAAGTGGAAATGATTGTCGCAAATGTTTCCTTTTAAACAAATGTTGCTTTTAACTTTGATCGTATATATTGTCTACTTTGAGGAAACCCAAAGCAGTTTCAAATCGTCAATAAGCAATGATAATTACAATCAGGTTATTTTTCCCGCGTGGAGTTTGTGCTGTTTGTCTGTTAATAACCTTATTTGGTTGCCTTCTTGTACTTAATTTGCCGCGTTAAAACAGTTATCAAAGCGTGGCACGTTTTGACCAAATATGACGCGTGATATTAATTAAAGTACACGTGCAACAATGGCTATTCTGTTGCGCATGCGTGCAAATGTGATCGTTTTTCTTATCGTTTAACTTCTTGTTCTCATAAAACGCATATGCTTAATGTACTGTAGTAAGTGGTTTGTAATATTGATCCAACCAGGGAATGAAATAGGTAACAGCTGACAATTACATTTACGACAGTACATGTTCTATTCTCTGTCCAGTCAATGTAAAATGGGACACTAATTTGGATTAGTGGATACTAGAGTAAAACAAACCATGATAAGCTAATCTACTATTGTTTTATCTTCAAAAGCGTTACATGTTTTTCAGGAAGTTGTTTAATTCGTACAGTGAGAATACCAAACTTTGAAATATTGTTAAAAATTGTTGAAATATGTCAATTCGCTT
>JANTCA010063176.1:0-31510 GCA_024741275.1 Chironex yamaguchii | reverse complement strand
TTAAAAGGGTTATAAAACAAAGAGATAAAGCAAATGGAGTTGCTAGAGAAAATAAACAGAAGATGTTGCTAAACATGGTTAAGCGATGTTCGTACATCAGTATTCAACTAAAGCTACAGTTTTAAAGGGCTCAACTGAGCCTAGCAGTATAAGAATAGACAGAGTTTAAAAGGGTTATAAAACAAAGAGATAAAGCAAATGGAGTTGCTAGAGAAAATAAACAGAAGATGTTGCTAAACATGCGAGAGCGATGCTTCTGCGCCTATATTAAATTAACACTACCATTTCAAAGTGCTTAGACGAACATTTGTGCAAGACAGCTGAGCAGAGTCGATATGAAGTCGCCGATAAAGAGAAAATTGTTTCTCATATTCATCATAGCATGTGGGAGTAAGTATGAGTTGTAAATGTAGTTTATATTCAAAACACTATTACATAGAATTAAATGTCTTTTTATTAGCTGTAATGATGTATAGACCTTTTTGGTGTAGCGTTACACGGCCCATAGTCAATAGCAACCGTTTGACGAAGGGACAAACAATGAAGACGTGAAAAGCGTTTCCTATGGAGCGTGGTCTTGTTTTGGTATTACTTTAGTTGAGCAATCTTTTTGTGGTGCAAACTTGAAAATCGCCTTGAAAAGAGCTTTTGAGTATGTTTTAGTGCAATGTCTCAAATTTTCAAGGCAAGATTATTTTAGTGTTTTTTAGGTTGTAGAACGTCGTATAAATGCATGAATAAGTTGGGGAAAGCAATGAGAAGATATTTAGAGAAACTTGATAGTGCCTCTTTCTCACGAAATTACTGCCTTCTGAAATATGCTTGGCATTTCTGGCGGTAAAACTGTCATGACACAACACATAAACAAAACCTTGAGTTTAATCTTTGATGTAAGGTTACTGCTCTAGGCATCTGATCTTGGCCATAAGGTACTCTTTTTCTTTCCTCAAGTTGTCGATCTCCATGACAGTCCACTTGAGCTGCAGCGGTACTGTAGACCACAGCAGTGAAGAATCTTCTTAGCCGGAATTGTCTTACGTTTAAATAGCTGCTTGTAAACGCAGCGATCACGTTTTTTTGAATAGAGTTGTTTCCCAGAGTAGTTTCTTCGTCACCTTTCTTCTTCTTTAGGCACTATTTTCAGTGACCTTGTCGGTACTTTCTTCTGACTCTGTATCCAAAACCATACCAGATGTCGAAGGCAGCAAAGGGACCCTGTAAAGAAGCTTAAAACCTTTCCCATCAATCCATGATTGCTGCCTCCATCGGCAACAGAGCCAGCTTTTCAACATTTTCAAAGCAGAACAACATAAAACTAACTAGAAACTAACTTTCCCTCGCACCAGAACTAAAGGTTGTAATGTCACGATTGATTTTGTTTGACCTTTCAATCTGTTGCTATACACAGTTGTTAAGGAGAAACAAATAGGTCTATTTATAATGAAAGTGCTGCACACCTGCTAAGGACTAAACTTTCACGGTATATCTGCTATTTCAGCCCATTTATTTCTTTATTGTAGATTGTGATGTTATTAACATATAGACTTTTTATTTGACGTCTGGCTTGCACAGACGATAGCAATTTGTCTTACTTCTAAGCTAACGCTGAATGAATTCCAAAAGGTAAAGTACGAGTCACTAGTCCTTAAATGTCATGGCGTAGAATATCATTTTTCGGTTATCGGGAAAGGTAGAGCAAACAAGATTAGACTCTTTATAATAGCCATTTGCAACAAACGAAAAAACGTCATGGGTATTGGTAATCTACAAGGATAAAAATCTAGTCTCACTTCCTTGGGCATTCGCTGTCTATTCACTGGACCCAAATCATTCAGTTCGAAATTCTTTCATCTTTCATCACGTTTACATGTTTCTGGACTTAATTATCTATTGCTGCTTTTTCTAGAGTAATAATCTCTCGTTTGTAAAAGTCAAAGTAGTATGTCTTGTTAACGTAAAGGCAACAGTGAAAAAGTAGTAGAAGGATTCTTGCCTTCAGTTATCTTTTGTGATCTCAGTTTTAAAGATCTCTCAGGTTTTTTTACATTGCAACTTTTCTCTTATTTAGTGTGTTATACGTACAAGTATATAGTTTAAATGTCATTCCAGTAACCCGAGAATTGGTATACTGCTATCTATTATCTTTACTTTCGAATCACGATAGCAGGAAGGTGCAAGGCATACCTTATTCAGAGCCCAACCACTTCGCAGTGATAAAAAGTCAATTAATCTATAAATAGATCAGACCATGGCTTAATCCAGAGTGATATTTTCTTATTCTGGCGTTTCCTTTGTCGCTTTTATTCAAAATAGGTACAACTGCTGCAGCAATGCATTCGTCTTTTGAATCTGTGATGAAATCTCGACACACCCCTCCAATCTTTAGGATGAATTCAAACAGGCGTTTCTATCCCATTAATTGGATGATCCTATTAATCGACTACAATAACATGGACAGTGTATTTCATGCATTATAAATTGCTCTATGTTTTATCGCCTGTTGTCTGGTAAATTTTGCTATTTGCTAAACTGTTTATTTACGTTTAGCCCAACTCATAGAGGGAGAAGAGGAGGAAAAGCATGCTGATCATCATGCCAACCTGGTATGTTGTTTATTCTTAATGCCAATGTTGGTTAGCATTGCGATTGTTTATAAGTTTTTCATAGACATGTCCTGAAAACTTTAAAATAGTGTGTCTCGTGTCTTTATTCTTCAACAATATAACTAGTATCTATTGTTTGTGTGCACTAGGTGTCATCTGGTTTAGCACATCAACTCTCCACTTATCGTACTTGCCTCATGTCCTGCTACATTTCGGGTAAAATAACACACACTAGACGAAGGAAAGTCCTTAGTCTTTCTTTAAAGTTGTTAGCTCAAATTATTCAAGAGAAACAAGTTGTTTGTTGATCAGACACTATTTCAAACGTTGTACTGAGTTTTCATCTGGCATATTTAATAGTAAAATAATAATTTCATACTGTATGTTTGCTGAAAGCCCCCCTCGGATACGTCCGTTTATATTTTACTTGCTGTCAGGGTTATTGTGATGCAATAAACGCTCTTTAAAGTATTGCAATTTACAAGGGTATTCCTTGCACCACCAACCACATTCGGGCACTTCTCGAAAATCATGTTTTTGAAAACATGCATTAAACAGTTTTGGTAATTAGTTAACTCAAGTTATAGAGCTCAATATCTGCAATGACAGTGCGTTAGCAATGGCACCTTCTTTTAATTAATTTCTTATTATGCAACTTGCGTGCAACTATGTTTTCAAACAGAGGGCTTTTCAGGTACCTATTAAATTACTCAAAACCATTCTTAAACAATGTACAGCAAAAATCCATAATTAGTCATTATCTATCACAGGAAATATGTGCCTGCATTGGATCCCAGCGTGATGATTAAAAAAGGGAGCTTGTGATACTGGTTATGGTTGCTTTTACTGTTGTCTGATGATAACTTGCTTCAACTCAAACTATCGAGAGTACACGTCTTTGTACCGGTAGCAACTGAGATAGAATTACTGAGGCGGATGTCACATAAAAGTGCGATTCTTGTATTCACTTCATTGATAAAAGTCTTTGATAAGGTTGCCAAGTTACTTGATCGGTTTTCTCTTTCCTGTTGCAGGACGTATGGGATAATAACCAACAGAGCGACGGTACGACTTTTACAAACCGTTTTCGCATTTACTATAGCACTGATTGACAAAAGATCTCTGATATTTTATTTGCAGGGGGTGACTTTAGAAAAGAATTACTTGTTTCAATTTTATCTAGTTGTGTTACTTTCACAGTAAAACTTTCTAAAACTCTTATTCAATGCTTCATAAAGATCAGAAAGAGTTAGAAATTTCAAGCCTTTGATTTTCATGCAGCTCAAAATTATTTGCCATTTAGTTTCTCACTGGCAACCCAGATTAATTAATGAAAATAATATGTGTCGTTAAAGTATACCTATGTTTGAAGTATTCTCAGGAAACTTCTTTTTGTCAGACTGGCGAAGGGCAATGGCAATGGGAGTAGTTCTTTTCCCGTTTTTCAAGTCACAGTAGCTTCAAGGTAATGTTTTCGTTCTTATTAGCAACAGGCTAGTACCATTTGAGCTTCAACTGAAAACTTACGGGAGAAGTTACGAGTTTCAGTTAATTGTATAGCTTCATACCTAGTACCCGTTTCGAAACAACACAGTTTAAACTTTAGACGAAGAAATCCTGTCTTCGGTCTCATGTTTTAGGAAGCTATGCTTGGTTCGATTTTTCTTTTGATCACAAAGTCGATCATTGGCTGCTCAATGGGAATGAAGTCTTTCAAAATGAGGCTAAAAAGCAAAACTTTGTAGATTGCCTGCGAGGATCATTATGGTATTGACAATTTTGATACTATATCGACTCTCATATGCACATTTGCTTCTCAATTACAAGGTAAAGCAAAGTCAGCTACAACTATGATCGAAGCCAAGGGAAAAAAAGATCCATTCTTCCATCTTATTCCACTTTTGATAAAAGCTGTTACAGCAGCAACGAAATCTAAGGCATTGGTTAAACACTCAAGAAACGTTCATAAGATTGGGAGAAAGCACACTTTTCGACGCAAACTGCACGGTAGAAAACGGCTTCCTAAGCAAAAAAGATACCGTGTAAACAGAAGACGCTATAGACGTAGAAGATTCAACATGCGCAGAAGACTCTTCAGTCGAAGGAGACAGCACATGAGCAGAAGACGTTATAGACGTAGAAGATTCAACATCCGCAGAAGATTCCTCCGTCGAAGAAGACAGCACACGAGCATAAGACGTTACAGACGTAGACGATTCAACATCCGCAGAAGATTCTTGCATCGAAGGAGACAGCACATGAGCAGAAGACGTTACAGACGTAGAAGATTCAACATCCGCAGAAGATTCTTGCATCGAAGGAGACAGCACATGAGCAGAAGACGTTACAGACGTAGACGATTCAACATCCGCAGAAGATTCTTGCATCGAAGGAGACAGCACATGAGCAGAAGACGTTACAGACGTAGGAGATTCCACATCCGCAGACGATTTTTCCATCGAAGGAGACAGCACATGAGCAGAAGACGTTACAGACGTAGAAGATTCCACATCCGTAGAAGACTCTTCCGTCGAAAGAGACAGCACATGAGCAGAAGACGTTACAGACGTAGAAGATTCCACATCCGTAGAAGATTCTTCCATCGAAGGAGACAGCACATGAGCAGAAGACGTTACAGACGTAGGAGATTCCTCATTCGCAGAAGATTCTTCCATCGAAGGAGACAGCACATGAGAAGAAGACGTTACAGACGTAGGAGATTACACATCCGCAGAAGATTTTTCCGTCGAAGGAGACAGCACATGAGCAGAAGACGTTATAGACGTAGAAGACTCAACATCCGCAGAAGATTCTTCCGTCGAAGGAGACAGCACATGAGCAGAAGACGTCATAGACGTAGAAGACTCAACATCCGCAGAAGATTCTTCCGTCGAAGGAGACAGCACATAAGAAGAAGACGTTACAGACGTAGGAGATTCCACATCCGCAGAAGATTCTTCCGTCGAAGGAGACAGCACATAAGAAGAAGACGTTACAGACGTAGAAGATTCCACATCCGCAGAAGATTCTTGCATCGAAGGAGACAGCACATGAGCAGGAGACGTTACAAGGGTTAAAGATAATGCATCCTTGGAAGATGACTTTGGTGAAGAAAGCAGCATTTAAGCAGAAGACGTAACGGGTTGCAGTAAACTGTTGAGCGCATCTTTTCTTTCTTTTTAGTGTTTAAAAGAAGTCAATTGGTTGTTGATGTCATTTCAATTAACTACAGTAACGCTTTGTGGTTTAACTATAGTCAGTGAACATTGTTAATCATATATTCTCACTAACATTTTGTAATCTTCACTTAACTTTGGGTATGCTGCAAAGATAAACAAATGAACGGAGATTAGTGTACCTTTTATGTGTGCGATATATGATTATTTTGACGACTGAAGAGCTTAAAAGTCAATAAAGTCACTGATAATTACGTTAAGTACAAATTTCACGTGTTCCAAAAATCATATTGGATGTATACGTGAAAACCCATAAGGAAAGTTTGCTGAAAGGAAGTAAAATATTTTGCATTTTAGCAATGTCGTGTAGGATTTGTTCTAGAGCATTTTTGCTTGTAAAGAAACAACGATTGGTTTACCTTTGTTATGCTAATCGCCAAGGACAGGTGTTTTACTCTATTTATAGGCAAATCGGGCAAGATTTACGCGAAAAGAAGCAATAACGACCAACATATTTTGATATGTCTTAAATATATTGATATTTTCTGCTCCAAAACTTGAAAATTGTTTGAAAAATTCTCGAAATTGAGCTAAGAAGATACGTCAAAAAGGAAAGTAGACATACATGGCAACCGTTTTATCAGAAACACGAATCAAAACTAGCCAATTATAAGAAATAGAGACAGAAGGCAAGAAGAAAATGAAAAAAAAAGCATTATTGGACATGTCCAAGCAAAATACTTATTTTTCTGCCAAAAGAGTCTTGGTGCCTTACTTTTTCAGTAAATATTGGCCTGTAGCAGAAGCTCACCTTTTGGCAGTTATTTAAGCTTTTCAAGAGCGAGATGGCTGATCTCTTGGAGGAATTGATGCATGGCGTACACTGGCTAGAACATGCTGTTTAATACTGCCATACAAGATTATCATGCATCTATACTTACTTTTATGATAATTCATACTCTGAAGAGTATTTAACTCTAAAAGCTTCAAAGTAAATTTTTAGCGCAATGTCGCAAATGTTCAAGGCAATATAATTGATATATTTCGCTACTACCTTGAGGGTTGCAAATGAGCAATTACAATAGTGATTATTAATGAAAAATTCCACTGAGACTAATCTTTATGCAGATAGAATCTTCAAGAGGACAGGTAATAGTTAGAATTATTAAGAATAACGTCAGATTTCGAAGCTTGCTGTAAGTGATTAGGTAACCAGGACACATATTGAGAGTGAATTCAAGTAATTGGCTCCAGTTTACTTCTGTCTCACCCTTGCATTCAGTGGCAGTCCCTGAGCAACTGGCTCTGCAGATAGGGTTTAATGCCAAAAATTGATAAATCCCTTTACTTCGGTTTTCAACATTTGTTGCGGATTTTCCATTATTTTGAAAGAAAAAAATGGCATATACATATTATAACATGTAATGAAAAATTATGATTCCAGTACATTTGTTGATGTTATTCATTTATAAATTTAAGCTATCCATAAGAGGTTAAAATACCTCAAGAGCGGCCAATGTGGTAACCATCCACCAAAACTGTTTTTGCAGCAATGACTTAGACCTTGACTGAGTAAGTGATTGTATCACAAATCTCGAAATCCTACTTAGGATGTATATCCGTGATCATCCTTATAATTTGGTATTCAAAATTAATAACAAAAAATTGCCAGCATTCACAAAGCGACATTAAGAGGTTTGTAGAAATTAGAAACGCTTACAATACAAATTGATACAACACAAGAAGTTTCTAGGGAAAAGAAACGAGAAGTGTTTCATAACATGGTTGAACGATGTTCGTACATCTGCAAACATAAAATGTCCGTTTATTTTCGCTCTGTAAATAACACTTTAAAATCTTTAAAACAAGGCTGGAATGCAAAAGGTTTTTCTTAAAACGTAGCCAGTTACATCCAACTCTCAAATTTACGATAGAAAAGCAACAAGATAGTTTATTACTTTTCTTGATCTTTTGGTGAAAAAGACAGAGACTTATTGAATAGCAACAGTTTACCCAAAAGCCACTTTTACTAGCTGGTACATTCGTTGAGATTCCCTTTGTCCAAAAAAGAGGAAAATCAACCTCATCGGAACACTTAGAGCACTTCATACTTGTTCAAAATCTAGATTAAAATCGGAAGTGGAGAAAATAAAATCAGTCTCCTTGAAAAAGGGTATCCAGAAGATCACTGATTTTTCAGCCGGAAAAATCTTTTGGGTTTAAAAATTGCCCTGTATATTTAAAACTTCCTTTGCTAGGCGAACGCTTCTATCTGAGTAGAAACACAGATTGAAAATGCTTCAGGTAAGTGTTTCTCTGCTGTCAATTCCAGAATTGTTTTCACTACCAGGAAGATCTTGCTATCCATTTATAATCACTGTGTACCTACCACACAAAAAGGCTAAGTAGTGTATGACTTTCTGTGCCGATATGAAGCTCGGTATGTAGGTCGTACTTCTCAGATGTTGGGTGTCAGGATTAAACAACATGTTCCAGCCAGTGTACGCCAAACATTAATTCCTCCTAGAGAACAGCCATCTCGCGCTTTCAAAGCAAAAATGACTGACAAAACATGCCATTCTGCCACAGGCTTACATTTACTAGAAAATTCAGTGTGTGCCGAGAATTTTCGGATAATTGGCAAAGCCGAATCGTCCTTTTATCTAAGTGTATTGGGATCTAATCTAGTCTAATCGGTATCTTCCTTCTGAGATTAATCTGTGAAATGATCATACAGAAGAAGACTGACATATATTTATCCTTCATCGATTATGCAAAAGCATTTGACCGTATCAATCATGAAAAATTAGTCAATATACTGAAGAACTGTGGAATGCCAGCACATGAAATATGTCTCATTGCACAATTGTACTGAGGTTGATGACGACGTTGTCTCCTCCTTTTTCTCCTCTCATGTGAATCAAGATGGCTTGTCAGCCCGATACGAGAAACGCAAATTTTAGAACATAGGCGACACGAAAAATTCCCATAGCTGAAACGAGGACTAAGGTGGTGACGTCGTGTGCTCTCCTCAAGGTGTTCTATTCGCTTTTTTTCAATTCCCTTGTCACATCTGGATTTCTAGTTTTGTCAATTAAAAGTAAGATTGTCCAGGTTTTGAGGAGGAATGTTACATGCAATAAGGGCTCGGTTTTGGTAATCACGGAAACGCTCCTTCGGCCCACCATGGGGACGATTACCGACTTCTAACTCCAAAACTCCAAAAAGCACAACTTTTGGCATGCGGTCCTTTGGCATCTGAACAATGTCCAACCTACAGCAGGCAGATTGTGGTAGGCGGCGCTGACCCTAAACAGCCCAGCCTGGTCATGTAGGTAGGACCGAAGAGAGATATGGTCCCAGGTTCTCACCTCAATGACCATCGGACCTACACCGCCTACGTGCAGGATACAAACTAGAGGCTTCCAACAACATCCTGTGTCTTCCCCCGTCGCTTTTTACCTGTCGCCGCAGGACTTTAGGAGGATAAGAGACGAGACAAAGCCAGTGCGTATGTTTTGTTTAATATGGGGCTGGAAGTGCGTAATATCCAGCCACACACACTTCACCAACGGAAGATGATTTCAATGACGAGGAGAAACTCCAGAACGATCAAAGTCTTCAGATGATTGCAGTGAGCTGCAAGAACCATGCATATCTGGAGTCGCCTTATGTGCCTGCTCACAATGCACAAAAAAGCAATTCAACCAGTAATCATTAGGCACAAAGGGTTTGGTTTTTTACTTGTACTTTTTAAATAATGCTTTGTTTCTTCTTTTGCTCTTTGTTTTTTTTTTTCATGTCTTGTTTATGTTTGGCTAGTTTTGATATATTTTTCGTATAAAAAAGGTTGCCATATATTTCTACTTTCCTTTCTGACAATTCGTACTCTGAAGTGTGCCAGACGAAAGAAGCTGTTAAGTGTGTTTTTAGCGCAATGTCGCAAATTTTCAAGGCAAAAATACAATTAAATGTTTTGTTATTAGCAGTAAATAATATGTATATAACTAGCTTACTACAGACCTGCTAGGGAACGAGATGCTGCTAAAGGACTCCATGTATCCTGGATTTTGCAGTATATCCGTTCCGTCAGTCTTGTAAAGGGATTTCTTCATAGAGGCTTTCTTGCAGACACTAAAAAAGTGTAGATATTATCTTTTGCAATTAAGAACTTTTTTATATCACCTTCAAAAGAGAACTGAAAAGCTTTAAGCTTTTCGCGGGCTGTAATTTTCTGGTTGATGTGCTTAAATTTCATTGTTTCTGTTGTTTTAAAGTCGATAAGAATATTTTAAAGCAACTGTTCTTAAATCTTAGAACTTTCTCATTACTGTAGTAAATCCTGTCTAGATTCGTACCAAAACAACATTAGCCTCGTTTTGGATTTCAAGTCAGTGAAATGTGAAAGTGGTCTATTTATCACCTCAAGCATTATGCCATTTTAAGGGTCGCTGTGCACTGTAATATCATGTTTTTATGCTTATGGACTTGTTTGTCTATTGCTGCACTTTAAAGAGTAATACATACATTGTGTATAGGTCATAGCAGTACGTTTTGTTTACAAAACTAACGTAAAAATGAAAAAGTAATAGAAAGATTAGTGCCTTAAGTTACCTCCGATAGCCTCACTCTTGTAGATCTCTCAGGTTTCATTAATTCACACCTATTTAAGCATTTAGTGTGCTATTAATATTAGTGTGTATTTAACTTAAGTTTTTCCAGTGACCCGAGAATCAGAAAGAGATAAGTTAACTTGATCTGTAACACTACAATACACTCACAAAGTAGCCGAATTCAAGTCAGCAGCATCATCTATACATAGATTTTAAAGAAAACTCTTGCTAGTAGTTTCAGAAAAAATTAATATCGGAGTTTTTAAGGTGACTTTAGTTTCCGACGAAAAAATTCTAATACCTGATAACCAAAGCTCAACTCGCGTTTGACCATTTCCGATTTAAGCAGGTATACTGCTGTCATGATTGGTATCATTCCTCAGCTTACTTTCATATTTTGGATCTTGATAGCAGGAGGATGCTCCTTCAGGAGCATTGGATGTTTGATTTACTGCCATACCGAATCCTAATAATAATGAAAATTAAAGGCAAACAGTCAATAAATCAGCAAGAAAATAAATGAATCAAGAGATAAAATACAAAAACCCGTGGATATAATGATTAAAGCAATCAAATTATCAATCAATAAATGTATAAAGTGATATTAAATCAATAAACAAAACAATCAAATAATCAGCCAAGGATTATATAAGTACAAAATTGAATAGATGAATAAATGAGTAAATGATAAATCAAAAAGTTTAAACAAACGGGAAAATATAAAAGTAAACTGACCATTAAGTGGATAAATGAATGGAGGAGTGAGCAACAAAATGACTGAAGATATAAACAAAAAGGTGAAAAAATTGAAAATGTATGCAGTGTTGAGAAACATGTCTACCTTAAAAATTGAAGTTAAATTACAATGTAGGTTATTAGAGGTCTTAAATGGAAATGTGTTAAATAGTGAAACATGTGATCAGATCCTTCTCACAGACTCTCAACATCCACTTATGTATGTTTTATCTAAAACACGTAAGAACAACACTGTGGACTATGGGCCATGTAGGCTACTTGGATATGCTTATCATAAAGTAGAAAAACTTTGCAAGTTTACACTCCTTTTGAAGAAGATAACGATCCATCCGCGAATTTATGACCTACAAGTCTCTAGTCATGCGACAGATTGATGAACGAGTATTACATTTGAGATTTATGTAAAGAGAAGGAGGATTGGGACCAAAAGAGTACAAGAGGAAACAACTACAACAGAGGCAAAGGAAACAACAAAGGCAAGAATAGATCTATGGAAGGACACAGAAAGATGGTAGAAGTAGGGTAAGGAAAATATATATATGGAAGGGAAAAGCTAGAAATCGCAGAAAAAAAGGAAAAATGTGGATATGGTTGTTAATGGAAGTCAAATTCTACGTTTGACCTTTGCAGGTTAAGGGGCCCTAAAGTGTGAATTAAGTGGCTTTCTAACCTTTTAGAATCAGTATTGAAAGTCTAAGACAAAAGTCATATATCAAAGTTTATTTTACTCTTGCTAACTTTGTTCAAAATCTCCTACTAGATTCTCACGAAAAGTTTATGTGTTCTTTTGACATTGCTAGCCTTTTACTAATATCCCCTCTGACGAAACCTTGAAAATACGTGCTGATGCTTTGTATCGGTGAAAGCCCCCAGTCCCAGAGCAGATCTTTGCTAAGTGAAAGGAATATGTTAATAGCGTTAGTTTCCATACAACGAATTCTAGCATATTCGGGAAGTCCTCTACACTCACTATCACGACACGTAGCTGATATCCGATCACCTTACACCAAGACGAACGAAAAACATTGTGACAACGCATCACACTGCAAGATTTATCAAGACCCAGTACATATCCCAAGATGAAGTCTTGGTTGCTTTGGCGTGAAATCATTATACACTAGCATCCCAATGGATGACACGCTTTCCAATGGATAACACACTCAATATACACTAGCATTCCAATGGATGACACGCTTTCTAATTGATGACGCACTCATTACACACTAGCATTCCAATGGATGACACTCTTTTCAATGGATGACACACTCATTATATACTAGCATTCCAATGGATGACACCCTTTCCAATGGATGACACACTCATTATACACTAGCATTCCAAAGGGTATCCTTTTATTCCCCGTTTAAGATTAAAGGGGTCTTGGGGTCAGACCATACATGACACATTGTGTTACGATTTGTTGGCTTAAGATCAGGCTTGGGAAGAAGTTTCAAGCATCATTTCCTTCTTATCTTAACCAGTAAAGCTGACACACATGGAAGAGTGCCCGATGCATGTCCATGAACATTAAATTTATTTCTTTTCTGTATATAAATTAATTATTGTTTAGTGAAATGATATGAATGGTTGCTTTACATATGTTTCACCTTTAGGAAAATGCCTACCGCACTGCCTCAGCTAATGTGTCTATGTGTGCCTCCCTGTAGGTGTATGTGCATGTATGGAGCGTGGAGTGGGTGTTACGTGTAATAAACTATGAGAAAGCACAGCATTGAACAACCATCTTAGACATCCCATACTCTTTTAGCAGGAAATGCCTAGGACTTATTGATTTACTGCGCACGTGGAAAAAAGTGGCTAACTGTTTCATATCGATTTCTCGTCAATGTGACATCAACTACAAAACGAGGAGCACACTTTTGGTGACCTAGCTAGGAAATTCGTTGCCTTATTGGTCTTATAATACAGTTGCACTAAGGCGGATCTGAGGAATGGAGAGCACTCAATATATCAACGTCTTTACAATTACGTTTCCACAATTTAATCTCTACAATTGTTTAGTTTGAAGCCCAGGATAAGAAGAGAGGCGATGAACAGTTTGGACCTTTCCAACTACGACCACGTTCAAGGAATGACACCTGATCTGTAAGTTAAACTAGATGTAGTAGTAAAGCAAAGTTTTGTGGACGAAGTGTTAGACGTAAATCACACATCTCACTTTTCAGAAAAGCGAGAGACCAAAAGCCAGAATGAGACATAGGAGCACAACATAAAGGTGAGATTTGTACTTGAAGTGCACATCACACTACAAACATTCTACTGGCTTTTCCTTTGCGAATCAGGTCATCCTTGCAGGATGTTGCGAGGTGTTTGCAATATGATTATAAAACTACCCGAAGGAAAAAGATTACTTTTTACTTAACAGTCCTCGACTGTCTATGCCTCATTTCATTTCAAATACGATTATCCCTTTCTTCTTATTCTGGTATGAGTCAATTTCTTACCCACACACGAACTTTTCATGTGTTGTTTCACTTGGTTTGATTGTGAAAGCTTGCTGAGTTTTGCTATTCCATGCCTTAATAACTACTTTTATATCTCGACATATGGTCCTACTTATAGCTTCATTTAAAATTTGAGAACGGTAGATACTTGTAAGCGAGAAAAAATCTACACTACACTGATCAAAACGGTGATAGGAAATAAAGAAAGAAAGGATATCCTTATTAGAAAACGAAAATGAGACCATACTGACTTTTGAGAAACAAGTGTTCTCTCGTTTTCCATTGTGGCATGTTTAAGATAATTGAATTTGATGACAACATTGTCAAGAGGAAGGTAGAAAGCGCATTATACGTAGACAGTTTGTTGGATACAACTCCCCTAAGCCAAACTTCAGATCGATGATTTCAGGCTAAGAATGGTCTAATCAGTCACAGTAGGACCAAAAGAGACTATTAGGTCTGTCCCCTAGTCCAGAGCCAAGGATGAGAAATGAGAAAACTTAAGGTAAAGTTAAGTTAGGGTAGGAACAGTTGGGACCCTCCCTAGTAAGACCAGGTTCTAGAGATAATAACTGTTCTTTTTTTTTTTTGAGGCCTTGGCGCAACTGTTCTTTAAGTACCTTGTGATCTCGGAGTAAAACACAATTTGTGAGATGAAGTGAAGCAAAGAACAAGAACATTTTAGAAATAAACCGCAATAAGATGATAAGCACTACAGTTAAAACGTGATCAAAGAAGGACAAAAGAAAGTAAGAAATTAACAAAACTTGAATTACAAGTCACAATCTCAAGAATACAAGTGAAGCGTCATGGGGTGATTCTTAATGTTGCTTTGTACATCATTGTTCTAGTGTTCAGAACAAAATATATGCAATTAAAATCAATTAACAGCGGCAAGAGGATCCGGTTTATCGCGACACTTATTGTTTTTCATTTGGTCCACAAAAAGAGCGACTTAGGCGTTGGGGCTAGAGATACCTTGAACATTTGTGTAATGCGCACGACTAGTTATTGAGAATGCTTTTGTTGTTGTCTCGTCGACCAAAGCAGGAATAAAATTACATCAAACTTCTTCCTTTGCAGAAAAGCCAGACAGTTGTCAACTCTGTACGTCTCATCCAATTTCAAATACAAGCACCCGTTTCTTTTTATCCAAGTACGAATCATTTTCTTACTGTCTTTTAAACTTCACTTGTTTTGTTAACCATTAAAACTTTTCAGTTGAGCCTGAAAACGTGACGACCGTTGCTGTTCTATACCTTAATAGCTACTTTTACAACCCTACGTGATTTAATATGGAAAATAACAAGCATTGATGTAACATGTACACCATATTGATGAAATGCGTGAAACTAAATTATAAATCATTATTATGAGGAAACGGAACACGATGTCAAAAAGCATTTGTGAAACCGTACTGACATTTTGAAAGAAATCTCTTCTCACATTTGCCATCGTGACATGTTTGTGATACTTGAGTCTCGTAACTACATCATCACTCAACCATACCTAAGAATTTAAACTGTTACAATTCAAAATCGAAGCATACAATTGCCAAAAGATGCCCCGTGGTTTTTCGGTTAAGAATTCTTTTTAAAATCAAAGCAAACATATCTTATAAAAGCTGGAAACAGTGTCCGTGAGGCCAGATCGCAATTCATCTATAAAGATGAAGAGGTTACGACTGACGGGCGTGTTCCTGTTCCTACTCTTGGCAGTTGCAAGTGAGTAACAGTTAAAGGTCTATGCTTTGTACATATTTAAACTTCTATGAAATTTATTGTACGTAATACCATGATGATAAATGTAGAAGAAGAAAATTAGGACCATATGTCTTCTGCAAGTCTTCTCGCAGACAACATTTGGAGTGGCTCTTGCTTTGAGATGTGATTTTCCTTTAATCAAGTCCAAGTACGACACGTTTTTCATCTTTATTGCGGCATGTTAAGAAGGGTCTTTTGCTTTTAGCTTGATTTAACCGGAGGTAAAGGCATTAGCAGTTGCTATCGATGCATCTTCCTGTTGCTTATGGAAGCAAGTATAAACTAAACGGCATCTCCAAAAGTACTGGATGAGGGGTTTACATCACGGAACGTCAATGTAGTAACATTATGCATCTTTTACCTAATAGCAGCTTTTCAAATCCAATGTCCAAAAGTTTAATTTGCTAAGGGATAATTTATATGGAACACGAACACAGTTAAGGAGTGTATTTGCCTTTCAAAGCATTTCAGATTGTTATAGGTGAGTCAAATGATACATTTGATTTACATGGAGCTATGTGGTATTTGATGCAGGATCAAATGAGTCTTGATTATACACCGCCCTGCAAGTAACCGAGTTGTTGTCATCATTATCGAGCAAAAGATTCTTGGGCATCCATCCAAAACACGCCCTACGCTTGCTTTTACCCTTCATTGCATTCTATAGAAATTCCCTGCGAACATAGAAGTGTATAAAATCGACTTACATTATCAACAAAACTATAGTCATATTTTATCGGGTTGGTCTCACAACTTGATGATGTCTATCTTGGACTAGTACAAACGGTGATAGCCAGATATGTTTTAGGTTCAAAAATATTGGGGGCTCTTAACTGTACGGGCTAATAGACATCTCATATTACTGTCAACTGATCACCTTTATTGAATGAGAGTCTTTTAACCTAGCTGATTAGCTTGATGGAAAAAGCAGAGTTGATTAACAATCAGCAGAGGATGCAGTGGACACAACCTTGAAATTACCTTTACTCCAGTAATTTAAAGTAATTTTCACTTTGTCATTCTATCTTCCGAATTGTCTTCAAGCTGATGCTCTTCTTAACACTCCGTTTTACAAGTACGTAATTATTTGTCTTGGCAAGTCCTGAATCATTTCCCTTAATTGCGCTTAGCTAGACCTAGCCTCTTCGAACCTTGATGCTGTTTCGGCAATTCCGGGTGGCATGTAATGTTGTCTCCAGCTTTTCCTAGAGCCTGGCACAAATAATCTTAATATATATTGACAACAACAACAACAAATACAGACTATTGTAAAAAAATACTACAGCTATAACACGTTGCTTACTTCACAACATTGTATTCCCATCATTCTTCTTGCTAAGGGCAAAAGGACAATAAAGAATCCTACAATGTTGTTCCTCTGACACAGTAAAAAACAACCCTATTTTTAAGCTTCTATATCCGAGAATTCTAGCTTTCAGACTGTCCTTTTTAAGAGGTTAATGGAGCTCCCATGATATACCAACTAGAGCGCCATTCGGGGCCGAAGGTACAGAGTTGGTGTAACGTTATGAAAGGTTTGCAAAAATCTTTGTGCGATTGATGACGATGGTAACAAGAATAACTCAACAAAAGTTAGGAAAGAGACTCTTGGTTTAGTAAACTAGAGTTCGCATTTAAGCATTCTTGAAATTATTATGTTGCGGGTAAAGAAAGAAACGAAGAACAAAGACAAGGGTGTTAAAGATATTAGTCTTTATCGACCAAGCTGAAGGTAAAAATGAAGAATTTTTCATGACTGGAGTCCTTAGCTTTTTCCTGAAATAAATTTCAAGGATTCCACATCTCTTCGCCAGGTTCTGAGTCAAGAAATGTGTTTAAACCTTGAGTAAGAAATTTTGGACTTGAACAATCTTGACTGTGGTATCGTTGCATCTAATGGAATGTTTAGGTGTGTATTCTTTGCTTCGTTGTGGTCTGTTGTATTCAGTTAGTGATTAATTCGGCATGTTTACTTTTTAGCTCGTGCTGCCGTAGGACACAAGGAAATAGTTAATGACAAAGATGGAGAGGTGGCACACGAGGTACGCTTATACTTTCATTTAGAGGTCAGAAATGATAATGAGGTCGCGGCGTCTACTAACTCTCCCTCTACTGCAGCGAATTCATCCTTTAACTACATGGCAGTAAATCTGTGACTAAATTTTGTAAAGCTTTTGAAAATTGTTATAACTAATAAAGGATAAGCCTACATAATAATTTGATGCTGGTAAGGCTACCCCTACATATTGCATTGGCTTCTGTTTCTTCATTACTTTTTCCTCTTAAAACGTCCGTGGTGATATTTGTCAAAATCACATAACATTTTAAAGATAAAGTTAAGTTTAATTTTTGGAAATGCCCTTGTTTTTTACCTTGGATGACCGTCCCATTGAAGAGGATATTGCACAATAAAATAAAGTTATATCCACGCTAAGGATGTACCTTGAGGTATTTTCGATCTCCAGTTTTCCTGGATATTATGCCATCCTAAAGTCTTTTTCAGGATCATTAATGAATGCCTTATTTTTTCCTTGCAGAGAGATGAGGAGTACGACCTCGACACAGGAGATGGTAAGCGAAAAAAACAGTATTTGAAACTGTTTTCCCTTAATGATGTCTCGAATTTCTTGATCTAAAATCGTACTACGATCCTTTTTCGTTCACCATGACTTGATCGGCCTTCGATGATGACTCTGTTCTTATCCCTCTTTGTCCACCTTTGGATATGCTGTCCAAGTTTTTGTACTATTCTCTTTCTCCATCAGTTAATGACCAACTCAGTTGCATCACTCTTCTTGCTCTGACCTTCAGTAGCGACTTTTTATTCCACATTGCTATTTGATGGTGGGTTTCCCCTTGAGATTTAACAGCTCTTCAAATGGAATCAAATGGACACGTCACAACGAGTTATGATGCAGATAGGAAAAGTTAAACTATTTTTGATGCGAAAAAATATGCCAGTGCTTTAAACTTTAATCAGCATCAGATTTTGGTCTGGCGTTTATTTCTTGTTTAGCTAGCACTTTATTTTATCACGTCAATATCAACGAAAAGTGTTCTGCATTGCATTTTTCTTTTAGCAACTGTTCACAAACTCCATAGATTAAATGTTTATTTGCACTTCTCACTACTTTTTCATTGCTGCCATGCTAGATGATTTCCAGTCGTTCTCGACTCTTCGTGATGAGTATTTTGACGAATACAAGCTATCAAAACAACAGATTTTCACACCCTCAAATAACCGTGATGGTAGCAATCCAGTCGATTTGTGATCATCCTCTTCTTTCATTGCCACCGATCTTTCTTAGAATCACTTCCTTTTCATGTTAGCCTTACCTCGAAAAACGTGGCCAAATTAACTCAGCACACCATCGGTTACCGTGACTTCTAGACTACGATCAACATTTTCTTGCTCCAGAATCCATTTGTTCGATTTCCTTTTCATTTTCATCCAGTATATCCTTCTCTTCCTTCTCCACAGTTTAAAATAGTTGTCCTTTTTCCGTTGACTTTTTCTTAAATTCCATTCTTCCGAAGACAACAGCACTACAGGGATCATAAATGTTTCGAAAAGCATGATGTTTACGGATAAACTAATGTTTCTTCTTTTGAAGATGGCTTGAAACTTTACAATTACCGTTTTATCAAAGCCTTATATCGCACTTACATCTTCTTGATTCTGAGACTTACTCCGGACTCTTGCTCAAAAGAAGATAAAATTTCTTTCAACTTTCTTGACTTTCGCATCCATGTAAATGTTGTCAATCTCTTTTGTTGACAATACTATGGTCTTATCCAAGTTCAGGAAAAAAGCGAGCTTTTTATACTTCTAATTTTCAGAATTTTACGACCTCTCCTTAATTACTTTCCTGATATAGCTACTAACATTGTGTCAATGCCAATTCCTCCACTTGACCATTTTTCGTTTACTTTATTTGTTATGTTCTTGACATACTTGTTCTATAATAGCAGTGTAAGGATACACCCTACTTTTACGCCTTTTTTGAGAGGTAAATTATCTGCTTCACTGTATCTTATTCTTGAGACACACTGTTATAACCAAACAAGTCTTTAAGCAAAGTAGTAAAGTATTTGGATCTCTCATTTGTTGTAGAGTCCTCTATAATCTTTTATGATTGACGCAATCAAAAGCTTTTCATGTTTTAAAAGGACGTATTGCTACTACTGCCTTTACTATTACAATATCCTGTCTGTTCTGGAAGACGTGAATTTATGCCTATGTTTTTCTTTGCAACATTTTGAGTTAGACTTCGCTGCCATGTCGAATAAAGGATAAAGGTCACTAGTTACTGCGTTCTTTTTTATTCAAACACATTTTGTGCTGTACAGATGTTTTTCAATCAGTAGACCAAGTCATTATGCGTCAAACTAGACTAGACTAAACTAGACTAGGATGTCTTAGTCATCTTTAGACATTTCACCTGCAACGTAATCACATCCTCAATAATTGCTGCTTGCTAATGTTATTATTCCCCGACGAGACTGATTGCCAGATCGAGTTCATGAGTCAAAAAGTCAAACTCCTGCTCAATAGAACTTCTGGTTTTAAAAAATATCAGTTTTGCTTCTATCCCTTTCATGAGACGCTTCACTAACATTTGCAGTGACTATGATATCATAATAGGCTAGATTATAATTGGGCTTAGTTTTCTTGTCTTGACACTCTAGTGCATAAACAGCGGTGATAAGAAAACCATCTAGGATGAGCTTCGCTTTGGACTTCCTGGAGATACTGTTTCTCGTAGCTTGCCACACGCACTAAGGTCGCTCTGCTGTCAACAAGCTAAACTATTGGTCGCGGACCTGATCCTTAGCCTTAGGTCGAATAATTTGCTTCACATGCCAATGGAGTGCACATCGTCTTCCATCGCCTCTAGTTCGTCGTCCTAGCTATGAGTGAAGCAATTCATCTTAGTTAAAGGAACAACCCGATTTTAAGCCGATGATATTCAATCTGTATTTCCTTGCTGAAGTCACACAGTGATAAAAACGCATTCTGAATTTGTACTAAAAGTAATCACACTGAAAATAGACCCAGTGGAAACTACTTTAAAATTTTTTTTGATCCAGCAGCCCCCATCATTGATAGGCGATTTTCTGTTGTCGTCTCCAGTCATTTATCTTCTCAAAGTGTAATTGGGCTTCAGGTAAAATATCTTTGTGAACATTTCCAAAAGATATCTAAATTGTTACACGGTGTCCAAAATTCTCACAAAGCTATCGTATTTCTTACATTTCTAGAGGACACAAACAAGGCAGAGATGATGAATGAGCGAAAGGTTTCATTTGATGCACATGCAGGGCCGAGTGCATTTTTGAGCCGCAGACGCACCTACAGACGCAGAAGATTGTACAGACGCAGAAGATTGTACAGACGAAGACGCACCTACAGGCGCAGAAGAATATTCAGCCGCAGACGCACCTACAGGCGCAGAAGAATATTCAGCCGCAGACGCACCTACAGACGCAGAAGATTGTACAGACGAAGACGGACCTACAGGCGCAGAAGAATATTCGGCCGCAGACGTACCTACAGGCGCAGAAGAATATTCGGCCGCAGACGCACCTACAGGCGCAGAAGAATATTCGGTCGCAGACGCACCTACAGGCGCAGAAGAATATTCGGTCGCAGACGCACCTACAGGCGCAGAAGAATATTCGGTCGCAGACGCACCTACAGGCGCAGAAGAATATTCGGCGGCTGACGATTCTACAGACGTAGAAGATCCGGTCGTTGATGGCATTACATCGTCAGATGGTATTAAAGACCAGGAACGTCCCTTTGGACAGTCAATATTTTTACTTTTTAGTTTGCGACGTGTTATTGTATTGCACTAACTGTTAGTCCAAGTAGCACGTCTGCACTGGGGTTGTGGAACCAATCATGCTTTAGTCATGCTGTTAGCTTGAAAAACATTATTTTGTATTGCGTGTAGAATTTTGCTCGCCAACTAGATGAGTTAATACTGTTCTTTCTAGTTTCTGTATAGTCACTTGATGTTTGACAATCTAGCTTAATTATCTCTTAATCGGGGTTTTTTAACATCATGTCAGAAGAGAATAGATTCTGATTGCAAAAATGAATAACACCTGTTGTACCTCATAAGTTAGTTCGCCATTCTTGCTATCGTCACAGACTTATTGACGGTTTAGGTCACTGTAGAGCTTGATGCCGAAAACATCTTTATTTGCCAGTGGAAGCGATTGGAGGACACGCTAAAAAGATCTTTGAAGAGTTTAATCCGGTGATCTGTGAGAACTAACCGCTGGACAGCAGCACCTCGCCTGTCAGAGTTAACAAGTTAGCAAGTCAAACTTAACAGAGTAGCGAAGCTAAGAGGTAGACAGAAATCACATGCTACACAGAAAGCATCGTTGATGCCTCTGCTGGATGCAATTCACCTGTGCCCAACTTGTGGTAGACGTTTACTGGATAAGAGTGGCCTCATGAATTATCTTAGTACCCACAAAGACGCCGCTTAGACAACGAATGAATGCAGAATAGCAGCATTTTAATCGTAAGGACGCTCTCTGTTATGATTCTGAATGTCTAAATAACGACCGAACAAATCTTATATACTAATTACTACTTCGGAGGTAATAGCAAATATGATTGCCAAACTTTTCAATATTGAAAAGTACAACTTTGTATATCTCTTAAGTTGCTGTAACACGGCATACAATCAAAGACCGGAGTCAAAATGCCCCATGGTGACACCATATTTCTTGCTACTGCCGCGGCTAACTACTTATAATTTAAACAATTAACCAAACAGTTTGATGAGGCACTAGCCACTTCACCAAATATTCTGTAATAGCCTGATTCTGTGAGTGAATACTATACTTGTCAATTATTTACAGGTTTTTATACTTAATGCGGTAGCAAAATTACTCCTGGTCATAATCTGACTATATGACCATAATTATAGGTGGAATCACCTTTACAACTATTTGGTTGGTACAAACGTATTGTGATTTGAGTTAAAAGACCTTCACAAAACGTAGTGGGAGAAAAGCCTAGGATTTAGCAGCTTTTCAGCTAGCCTAAAAAAGCAGGAACAAGTCATAGGATTATTTTATTGAGTTGAGATTTGCACTTTTAAGACAAATCAAATCATAAACCAGTTGCTTGCTATTGCTTTAGAATCGGAATAGACTTCTGACGATTAATTGATCAAGTTCTCTTACATTGCTGAGTAGAGGAAAAAATAAGAAATTTTCAGGCTTTCCGTGAGACACGAGAGTACAAATTGGCTGAAGCAGAAAGCAATGTTTCTTTCTTCAACTTTAAATGATTACAGGAGAACAAACAAGTGTCGAAATTAAATTATATTTTCGATTTTGACCTGCATTTACTTCGTACACTTAAAATTGTCAAACTGGGAAATGGCAGGACCAGTTTCAGGAGATATTGGCAACGAGTGCTCTGTATCATTTATTGGAAGAACTGGTTTATCAGTAAAATCGACCGTGATTTAACTATTCACATTTGCGAGACTAGGGAAGCTGTTATTAACATAGAGTTACTAAGGCAAGAGGGTTCCGTCCAAGGAAAGCGTGCGACCAGTTTTTAAAAACAAAGATGGTATCAATAGTTGGGTAAAAACGCGGGAGAATTACTCTCGCATTTTCTCTATTTAAAGCTAGTTAGACAACTGAGCTCAAGCGCTAGTTGGTAGCCTCAGCTCAAACATTCGTTTCTAACCTAAACAACAAAAATGACAAGATCTTGTGGTGCGTATACCTGCACAAATAAATGAGTTAAGAGAAATATATTTGAAGTAAGCAATGGGAAATGTGTCTCTTTGTATCGATACGTAATGGAAAACCCATTCACTTAGTCCTTTAATAGCTAAATTTTATATTTTCCATTAAAATGTATAATGACTACTTTGATAAAGAAGTTAAAAAACGTTCTTTGTTTAATGTATTTATACAAATAATATTTCCATACCATCTAAAACAGATGACAGCATGGACAATTACATACAGTAGGAAATGGTATAGGTACAGACATCCAAGCCTAAACTCATAATCGGACATCAAAAAGCTGGGCAATATAGGCATCATTTTGTTCTTGAGCACTGTGAAAAACAATTGAAACAAGCAGCATGCAGATGATTCAGACAATGTTCTCAAAATAGTTTATGAAGTATGACTGTTTGCAAGAATGTTCTCAAAATAGTTTATGAAGTATGACTGTTTGCAAGAATGTTCTCAAAATAGTTTATGAAGTTATAGTATGACTGTTTGCAAGAATGTTTCTTTCAATCGGGTGGTTCCAATGCAATAAAAGTTTTGGAGGAAAATACTAAAGCACCCCTATGTATCCAGCATTATTTAATGCTTTCCTTGTTATGGCTGCCAAATTTCCGAAGATGAAAAAACGGATGTGTACCAGATGAGAATTCACTACAAGATATTGTGCAAAGACATGTGTGTAGGGCAGAATAGAAGAAAAACCACAAAAACTAATCCTTTTGTGAGTAGTCTATTAGAATTAATCTAACTATACATCCTCCTTTATATTTAAAAAATGTATAAAAAAATGTTGTACGAGCTCTTAACTGACAGTATTCCATTAAATGGAAAATACAAGACGGCAGTATATTTTAAGTACTTGATAACCATTCCAGTACATCCTATCAAGCTCAGTAGGCCCCTATTCCATAGCAATGCTTACAATTCAGCAAGTAAGGCTTTGTTGGGACTGTTGTAAATTTATGTGTCAAAGAATCAGTTAAGAATCTTAAACCAGGAATCGCAAAAATGACAAATAAATTATTTTGATTGAAATATGGCTCATACCCTCAATAAAAGCTATTCTAAATCAGCTTGATGAAGCAGGCAATTGAAATCGTTATAAGAAGTCATTATGGTAACATTATGAATAACATTTGTATTACCTGAAATGGTGAGATTTGTCCATTTCAGTGTACCAAAAAAACTACCTAAACTATAAAATGTATTTTTCTATACAGCTTCCCACTGAAAAATCCCATATCATTAGCTAAATGGTTGCAAGGTATTTTAGCAGAACAAATTGAATCCCAACAAAAAGATTAATGATATGTAGTGAGCATTTTGCTTAGGAATGCTTTATGTATCCATCTGAAGGGCCTTATTTCACGAGCGTGCAAAAAAGGCATCTAAATCCTGATGGCCCTTCCATAATTATTAAGTTTCCTCCCCATTTCCTTGTCAACATTAGGAAACAAAAATCTCCGAATAAAAGAAAACTGTCCTTGCCCACAGTATTTGAAAATTAGAACTTAGCAACGAATTTGAAAAAGAGAAAAGGTTTCCATAAACATTATAAATCTGTACCAAAGGAAGCAGACAGGTTAAAACGATCATCACTGAATGAAGAACTTCATGAAGGATCATTTCGTCTAATCAATGTCTCAAGACGCCGCAATTTTGCCACTTCAAGACTTTGATGTAATCGCTCACGACTAACTTTCATCGATCATCGGAAGTGTCGTCAGAATGGAGATCACAGGAGTGTTAGTTATTCCTTATTTTTGTGTCCTTGTATTTATGAATAACTCAAGCTGCTTAAAAACATGTTGGCCAGATTTGTAAAAAAGCTTTGTGAATGGTGATTTTGATCAGTTCAAAAACAGCTTCACGAAAGACCAAGACATTATGGTCAGCAAATTTCTGGCAAGGCTGACAGCATCGGAAAAGTTTTTGAAAGGCATATTTGCAGTAGAACGAAGAAACATTCTGCGCCACAGCAAGATTTCAACTGGAAATCAGTGTTTACAGAGCAAATATATCGTGACTATGATTATCCTTTTAAGCGTAGACATATTGATAAATCCATGTCTAGGGATGAATCCAGATACTCAAACTGAAGACGGCAGTCATCACAGTATGGGTATGGGCAGCCTCTTGCAGTGCAGAGGCATCAAAGTTTTTCATCAAAACATATGAGGATTAATTCATAAAGACACGCTCGTGGAATTTTTGTCTAGAATTGAAAGTGATCAAATTCTTATCTGTGGTGTCAAGTGAATCTCGCTTATCGAAGACTTTGTATTTAGATCGGGAACTCGAATTTCTAGGATACAAACTGCTGAGAAAAGATCGTCTTACTGGAGAAGGTGGAGGAGTGGCTGTGTATATAAAAGACACTCTGCGTTGGCACAGGAGGCATGACTTCGAGACAGATTACATAGGATGTATTTGGACAGAACTTTCCTGAATAACAAGACTAGAACTATTCTTTTGGGTGACATTTATAGGCTTCCGGACAGAAATCCTCTACCTTCCCAGAAATTTCAATGATAAATTCGAGACAATGTTTGAGAATACCAATGGTGAGGAAAATGAGATGCTATTATTGTCAGACACGAATTGCTACTTTTTAAAGAAGGCGTCATATAATTTACTGAAATATGTTCTCTCAAGACAAGGCTTTGTTCAAAATGTCAAACAGACCCACGAGGGTAACAAAAGACTCGGAGAACTGGATTAATGTTATCCTCTCGAACTGTCCGCAGAATCTTTCCAGAACAATTGTGATCCTGCCTGAGTAGGCATCACATGGTGGGACTCGTGCGCAAATTGAACAGTTTGAAGTTTCGGCCTTGTCTGATCACTTATAGAAATTTCAAACATTATGATAATCAGAAATTTGTCGACGAACGTAAAAATGCCTCTTGGGGAAAGTATACACCGAAGTTAGTGTTAATGAGTCATATAAGAACTTTGAATCGGTTGTAAAGAATATCGTTGACAAGTATGCCCCTTGTATCAAAAAGTAGGTTCAAGGAATCCATTGTCCGTGGAGAACCTCAGAACTCTGTGGACTGATCAAAACTAGAGATTATCATCTGTATAAGGTGAAAAGGAGTAACAATGGTAATGATTGGTATAATTATGAGAAATGTCGTAACAAGTTGACTGCAAGTATGAGGAAGAGTAAAGCCCAGTATAACAAAATCTACTTGAAGAAAATGTAAAAAATCCAAAACAGGTTTGGAAAATCCTTGTAACGTTACATAGCCTTAAGGCAATACTTCACAGATCAATTCAAAAGTTCTTGACATAGCTGGAAAAATGGAATATAAGGTGTTGTATCTTAGACGATAGTCTAATAATTACAAACTCAGGTTTTGGAAATCAATGTTTATTAACCCTAAATAATGACTAATACAAGTAGCGAGACTAACGCTTTTATAGCTTTTGAAACTTGTCTAGAAAATTCGGAAATAGAACCTTCTAGACAGTTCTCTACATACACGCAGGAGCGCACGTTTACTTTTCAGTTATTTGATGACAGGCAATGTCATCACAGTCTAGAATATACGGAACGTCTGGCAGAGTGCCGTCTGCTGAAAGTTCGGGAAGGTTCAGGTTACAAGTGATGACAAGTGCACACCATGACAATCGGCTACAGACAAGTTAAAATCAAATTGGCGAGAATGATCACAATTAATAAAAACAGTGCGAATTTTCACTTGTTGAAGACGGGAAGTAGTAGCGGCGTGGCGTCACCAGACTTCTTCTTGCACACTTTAGCTAGGTGTCTATTAATGTTGCAATTACAACATACGATATTCACTGCTTTACACAAAGGGTCATTTGCAAGGTGGTCTTTGGACCCACAACGGCAACAAAGTTTACTCATGGACGGTCGTGTTGAGGGGTGGGCGGACGATCCAATAGCCAGGACAGATGAGCTGGAACTCGCAGATGAAGCTAAGGCATTGGCCACAGCAATAGTATCAGTAAGAGAAGGTGGTTTACGTATAGCCAACTCTTTACGGACACAATCATATGCCACACCTTAAACAATCTTGGCAACTAAAAGTTCTTCAATAAAATCAGGTAGACTCCCTATAGAAATGTTGTGACTTTAAGCCACGACGAACGCGTGTTTTCCATTGTGCGTCAATTGCTGCCACATGCTGCGGACGACTACTGCAAAATTCATGGCCACTGTCTTCACGCCTACTCTTTTTCTCAGCCTCTATGCTGCTACGTTCTATGCTGCTAAGTTCTAGAGGAACTAGACGTTGTATTGGCCTAGATAACATCTCCTTTTTACCACTACTTATTACAACTACCTTTGCCCCTCGAATAATACCATCCTTTCCAGAATTAGTTCTTCTACCTTGGCAATCTTCCACAGACTTTGTTTCTTATTTTTGTCTTGTAAAAGGACAATGTCGCCAACTCTTATTACCTCCTTGCCTCCTGTCCTATTTCAATGATACTCTCGCAAGTCTACTAAATATTCATGTTTCCAGCGAGACTTAAAATGGCATATTCGTTGCACCAAGTATGCAAATCGCCTGGTAAACTTTGTAGAGCCTTCGTCACTCTGAATCTCGTGACTGACTTGCTCTGCCAAGGATGTCAATGGTCTGCCAAATAATAAGTGATTTGGTGTAAGTGGTTGGCTACCAACCTCATCATAAATGTAAGTGAGAGGCCTCGAATTTAATACACCTTCCACTTCAGCCAATACCATCACCAACTCATCACTTGTCAATCGAGCATTACCTAAAATCTTTTGCAAACATTGCTTAACAGTGCCAACAAGGCGCTCAAAAAATCCCCCAAACCATGGACTCTGTTCCAAATTCAGTCAATACGTTTCCCTTGTAGAAAAGACTGGAAACTGTCGTCTTTACGCAAGCCTTTCAGAAATTTGGCCGTATACTTAAATGTTTCAGCATTGTCTGATACCATTAGAGATTGTGTTCCAAACCGTACTGTAAAATGCCTTAAACTGCATATAAACTTGTCACTTGACATGGAATCTACAAGATCCAAGTGTAATGCATGTGTCGTACAGCATGTATAAAGAACAATATAATACTTGTTCATGGTACCATTGGCTCCTTTGCAATACAAAAGTCTCGCAAAATCCACACCAACGTTAGTATATGGTGGGGTTTCTTGGACTCTAAAACCTGGCAAGTCGGTTGACTTTGGCCATGCAAAGGCCTTGCCCTGATAACGTCTACAAGTCAAACAATGTTTAATTACCTTTTTGACAAACTGTCTTCCTTTTGGAATCCAAAAGATAGACCTGATTTCAGAAAGAGTGGATTTCAATCCACAATGAAGAACCCTCTGATGACATTGTAACACCATTAATTCGGCAATTTTGTGGTCACGTGGCAGCAAGATAGGGAACCTTGTGTTATAATTCAAGTTTGATTCTCCTAGTCTGCCCTTGCATTGCAATATGTCGTCTTCTTCAAAGATGTCAAGTTGTTCAGCAAGCTGCCGAAAGTTAGGACCCTCTTGTAATGCTCCCTGGGCAGCCTTTATCCACAATTTCTCTGCTCTACAAATCTCATAACTGTTTAGATGCTGGGTTAATCTATCCTCAACTTGCTTCCGAACATTCTCGATAAATTGCAGCACCCAAGCAGTAACCCTTGTCAGTTTACTCATAGATCCTTACTTGTCTGTGTCAATTATGGCTTCTATGCCCGTCTTCTCTAGGTCAACAACATTGGCTATTGTGACAGCCTTCCTTGTTTCCCCTTGTACTTCAGAAGTATTCTCATGGAGCAACTCGGTTGGCCAATGGTCCTTTCCCTTGGAAAGCCAAAGGGGAACCTCCCACCATAGTTTGTTATTCTTAATAAGTCTAGCTGACACTCCCCTGGAACCAAGATCTTCTGGATTGCATACACCTGCACAATGGCCCCCAACATTCTTTCGGCAAAATACTCAAAATTTCGTTTACTCTGTGTTGGACAAACTGCTTCCACTCTCCATGGTTGTTTATCCAATACAATGCAGTTTTACTATCAAACCAGCATCGTATCAAATCAATTTTCACTTGTGGAGTCAGTGCTTTCAAAACCTTTTTCATCAACGTGGCTAATATTCTAGCCGACATCAACTCCAGCCTTAGAATACTCAATTCTTTCATAGGGGCGACCCTAGTCTTGGAGCAAATCAGACGAGGGAAATACCCTAAACTCGTTTCATATGCAAGATAAACTGCAGCACAATATGCCTTCTTACTGGCATCTGCAAACCCGTGCAAATGACATGCAATGATATAATCGTCACTTTTCCTATACAAGCACCTAGGAACAGAAACTTCGCCTTCATTGACCAAATCTTTAAGAAAACCCTCCCATTTCTGTCTCTGGTCAATAGGGAGTTCCTCATCCCATCCTAACTTTTCACGACACACATCCTGCAAGAGAACCTTAGCATGAAGGATCACTGGGCTAATGAGTCCAAGTGGATCAAAAATTTTACTTGCACCACTAAGAATAGCCCTTTTTGTGACCTTTGTATCCTTGACATGTACAGCCACCTTTTCCAAATCAAAAATAAACGTGTCCTGTACCATATCCCAAGGTAGACCAAGTACCTTGGTGACTTCTCCCGTCACTGAGGGCTCAAATAATTGTGCTGCATATGATACATCACATTCTATATCACTACGTGTGCACTCTTGCGGATGCTCAGTGCTGCGCACTTCATTTAACAGTTCCAAATTGCTTGTTTTGAACTTTCTTAAATTGAATCCTGCTTCCTTGAGTCTTTCTTTAGTGCTGAAATACAACTCTTTGGCTGCTTCTACACTACCACTTCCTATGACTAGATCATCTGCATAAAAATTTTTAGATACATGCTCAACAAATGTAGGGTTAGTACTCTCAAATTTGCCTAAATGATGGCGCAAAACAGCATTTAAAAGGAAGGGTGATACATTTACTCCACATACAGCCCTTGTGAATCTCAGTACCTGTAAAGACTGCTCATCATTGACATCATCATACTACAGAAATCTGAGACAATCTCTGTCTTCTGGTGCTATCTCAATATTCAAAAATGCCTTTTCTATATCAGCAATCATAGCAACTTTTCCTTTTCTAAACCTGACTAGAATATCAAATAAAAGGGGGTTCAAAGGTGGTCTAACATGTAAGCAATCATTTAATGACACTCCTGAAGGCCCTGACTTTGAGGATGCATCGTATACAACACGAAGTTTTGTAGTTTCAGCCTCTCTTCTCACAACAGCTTGATGACGTAAATAATGAATTTTTCCTGACCATTTTTCATCAGTGACCTTCTCAACTATTCCAGCCTTTAACTGCTCCTTGATTATTTGATCGTAGCCTGTTAGTAGCCCTGGGTTTTTGTGCAGCTTTCGTACTTGTCCCTTTAAAAGGTTTAAACTGTTACTATAGTTTGAAGGCAAGGGTCGGTGCCCCACCTTCCATGGTAATTTTACTCAATACCTCTCCCCAGTAAAGGCAATTGTGTCTAACAGAAACTCGTGTACAGCATTTGTTTCCTTAATGCCAAGGGCCTCTAAGTCCCACAATTTACTCATCATATTATCAACATCTGACTTCCTAGTAAAGTTCCCAAATCCTACCGATTCAAAACATGAAACTGTAGACTTGGCATGCAAACATGTCGTAACAAGGGGACCTTCTGACACACCTCTCAAGGGTCCAGAAAGCACCCATCCAAATTTTGTCTTTGTAGCCACTGGTTCCCCTGGCTCCCCTCGCCTTGTTTCTGGATCCTGGAGCATCCAAATGAAGTCCATTCCAATGAGGATATCAAAACTTAGAACCCTTTCTTTACAAGAGACATCTGAAAACCAGAGGCTTTTCAAATGTTCATAATCGTACTTTATCAGTGATACATTCTCATTGGATACTTCTGCTATTCTTTCTACTACTACTGCTTCATCATTATATACATCCTCTCCCTTTAGGGGGCTCAAAGGTTCATTTACTACATCTCTTACTTTCTCCTCAGCCCTCTCTGTGCCAAACGTTTTTATCGCCAATCTTTCCTGTCGCAGTGTGCGCAGTCCTGCATGATCCGCCACCCTTCTAGTTACAAAGGTTCTTTGAGATCCACTATCAAAGAGGATACGACAACGCAAATTCTTTAGGCCACTTGAAATAGTTTGTGCAGTCTGAAGGACTGTTCTGCAACCTTTACTTATATTTCCGACACAAGTATTGGTAGTTGAATCACTACTATTTCCCTCTTGCCTTACTGTACTTGTTTCCTTATCAGGCAAGCCTTGTTTTACACATATAGTAGGATGATGCCTACCCTTGCAATAAGTGCACGTTTCCTGTCAATTACACTTAA
>JANTCA010063165.1:0-16398 GCA_024741275.1 Chironex yamaguchii | reverse complement strand
CAACAGACACAGTGCTTTATATATATTCATCAAGAGTGGGCATTACCACAATAGCTGCACTAAGTGGGAGCCGACGGAAATATATATATATATATATATATATTTTCTGAAGAAGAATTATTCGAAACGTTAAAAAGTGTTTATTTCTTGTAATATATATATATTTAATGAACATGGATGATTGAGCTCTTGACATATATATATATATATATATATATATATTTGTGTGTGTGTGTGTGTGTGTGTGTGTGTGAGGATCTATAAATTTTCCTAACCTAGTTGGTTATGCCTTCATCCTCTTGAACAAGTGTTTGATTTGTAACGAGGCTCAACTAAAACGAGGTTTGTGGGTTTGACCAATGTACAGATACCAAAGTTGCTAATTATTAGGTTGTATCGATTTTCCACCGTCACTCGTGTAACAAAAGTTGTAAGCAATGCTTTTCAGGTCTCTTATTTGAGAATCGAAGAGATTGAGTTCTTAATATTGTCAATGAAAAAGAAGAGAAAAATTTACTTACTTGCTGTTTAGTCCGTTGTAAGCCACAGTGTCGTCCTTGCATCCTCCGTTTCTTCCCCACTTGCTTTCATCATTGGCAAATACTTTCTTTCCTTCATCACTCCTGCTTTCGCCTCGATATTTCAAATTGTAAGGATTCCATGTGTTTAATGGTGTAAGATAAATGATCTCCAGTGGTATAGCGTAACTTACTTTTTGTACAATCAATTCACATGTCCTTCTCTTTCCCCATCCAGTACACTTTCGTCTGTTCTTGATCTTCATGGGAGGAATTCGGTCTTGAGTGTTTAATGCTACATACAAGGCATTATCCGAGAACCCTCGCAGGTATATCTGTTTAAATGAAAGACGGAAGGTTTCAGTTTTTAAGAAAGTGACCAGTATCGTGCAATACAGAAAAACGGTGGAGGGCGTCTGCAGGATTTGTTCTAAGGTTTCTTTCTGTGACCATGCCATGCAAACTGTTTGTATTACTTGTATTGTGTTACTTTGTAAATGAAACGGATCATCTTTTGAAAAATGTGAGGCCAATAACCCTAACTCTCCTGGTTGATACACCTCTTACACCTCAAAAGTGTTCAATTATCATAACAGTGATCAGAACTGTATCCATCACTTCAGAATCAAAGAAGGCCCCGGAAGATTACCACTGTCAATTTTTTCTGTCATAAGCCCTTCAGACTGTTTATTATGTGTTAATTAGCAAACATAACAGACCATTTATCGAAAAACCTTGGATTTACGCGTTGTAAAAGCTCAGGAAATATAACCATGTCAAGAAGAGGCTTAGTTTTCAGGTTGAAGAAACCTTTACTATTGCGTTTTGTAACCGTAGCAGTCATTGTGCAGATCACGAGTGTCCGTCAATACTTACGTAGACGTAGAGAAGAATGAGATCAAATACTTTCGTGTGGAGCTGTAGAAAACTAGCCACAGAAATGCATGCATATGCTCTCTTACCTGGGAACCCATGGCGTCTCTTCTCTGGATTTTGTAAGCTCTGTGATAGCGTGCAACATTCAGTTTCTTCGAGTCCTTATCTAAGACAACATCTTCATCATAAATACCAGCCTCTGTGATATCCCCAGGGTAATTATCTTTGCCTGGAATCTCGTTCATTAAAGTGTCTTGAAATGTAAAAATGGCTGGACGATCTGCAGATCCATCTTCTGGCACGTTGACTGTGAATCTTGCCGCTCTGGAGTCGGCATAACGGTGAATGTTTTGTTTGGTTCTGAAAATATAAATAATATGGATATAGAGTTTTGACATTTTCACTCAAAGATACCTAGCTCAATGGTAGCTAGTTCTTTTCTACAGAATTTTCACAATCAACAGCAAAATTTCGTCACCAAAACAGCAATACAACTGAAAGCTTTGAAACTCAAATATGTCGAATGGTAAGTAATAAACCAGAAGGGCTTTGTATTTACTCAGGTCTTTTCAACAGAATGATCAAGTTCTTATGGCTCTCGATTGACTTTGAAATCTGGAAAAGCCGCGAACATTATGCTAAAATATGATGTCTTGCACAAAATTTAGCTCACGCCCACAAAGTTCGTTAACAAATCTCTGGTTACTCTAGATCCCGTGGACTTGTGTTAACGAGAGAATGTTCACAAAGTACTTCAAAATGTCTTGAAGTTACTAGCTTTCCTAAAGAGAATGCAAAACACAAACACGACGTACAAGTGGTAAGCCTCTTAGGAATTCTTTCGACTGGATGAATAAACTCGTGGGGATGACACTTTCTTGGGGATAATGTAAATTCTATTTCGCTTGACTTCTTGGCAAAATTGTTCAAATCTAAAACGGGTACGTTTCATTTGAAAGCTCCCATTGCTGGATCAAAAGCAAATGAGACAAAAAAATGTTAATATGAAAGCATTTTTCCTAGGTGTAGTTTTTCGAATAAGGTTGTAAAACCCTTACATGCATCCAGTAGCTCAGCACAAGTGTGTTGACTGCTGTCAATGTCGCAAAAACATTTAGGATAGTTTCTGGACCAACGACGACAAACTTTGCCCGAAATGTGCCACTGAGTAGTGTCTAGATGTAGACAAATACCACTTGTGCAACGGATTTGGAACTAAAAAGTATAGTAATACACATCGTTGTTCTGTAGATGTTAGATAAGAGATCTAATAAGACCTAAAATATTTGCTATTATTATGTTATTCTCCATTTTTAACTGCTAAATGATTTTATGAGTTAAAGTAAGCTATATTAATTTGAAATAGTTTGTCGTCACAGCTGTCATTTGGCCCCACATTGTCGGGAGAACACATTTTCTGGCCATGAAAATTCTCGCAGACCAGCAGTTAAAGCGTTTTCAGAGCTGAAGTTTGCTTGCCTTAATGATGAAACAGACTTGTACGAAGTATCTTCCTAACATCTTATACATTAAGATCAATATATAAAATATCAACTTGTCATTTGGTCATTATGTGAGAAAATGAAATATAGCGTTGTCCACATGGACATGGCCAGGGATCTTATTAGGCAGCTGATGGCTCTGTGTGGGTATATCTATGGTTTCATTGCAACGACGTGTCTAATGACGACCGTTGTAGGCAGGTTCTGTCTATACCCATGTTATTGCTTGACGGGTTACACTTTGCTACTGTCCTCGTTTAATGGGAGATCACGTTGTGTTCGTCTCTGGCAATAGTTGCGAGTAAATCATAGACTGAAATTGGTACCGAGAGGTAGCAAAAACAATACACTTTTTCTCCGAAGATTGTCAGCAGGGTTCTAATAATTATTAGGTAGCAAAAAATCAGTGACTTCTGGCATCAAGCATTCAACAAGATCATTACATATTACATTTCTTACCTCATTCGTACGTGTAAGTCGTCCATCAAATGAAAACTATTCAAGGGCACATCTTTGGCTAATGGATGACATAATATTCTGTAATTCCACTGAGCAAACAACGGTGCTCCATTCTCCTGCAGCGAAAACAACTTAGTAGGAAGAAAAGCTAGATTTTCATTACGATTTTTTGTTCCCGTGTATGAGGTAAAACGGATAAAGTCCTGCAATTCGAACCAGGTTTTAGCCTCGATCTTATGTCTGTCACTCATAAATGGTTCGTCGATGTTTCCACCCGTATCGCCAACTTGCCATGCACCTTCTAAATAGCATAGGACAGGTTTGAAATAGTCTTTGTATTTTCTAACTGAATCATCTTGATCCCTCCATGCTTTGAACCACTCTCTCATCTCCTCAATTTGCTCTTCTGCAGAGATTCAAAAAGATTATGGTATAAGCTCGTTGTTGGAACACTCGAGTTGGCAGCACAAACAACTTTTGCAAAACGCACTTAAATGCATCGGGATTTAACTATGATCCTTTGTCATTAACGAGATATTGGTAACCAAATAATTATACGAGTTTCGAAATTACGTTTTTATGAATAACAAAATAAAGTAACAAATGAAGGCTAATGACCTCAGCCTGCTTTTGGCCCCATCTATATTTTTGTAAATTGTCATAACTTTTATAATACGAAAGCATGTGTAAAAAGGCGTTGAATGTTTTTGAGGTTTCTACTGATGATGCACACGGCTTATTTTAAGTGTGACGTCTTGAAAAAACTGTTTCCAGTTGTACAGTGACTCGTGTAGAAGATTAATACTGTAAACAACGAAGAAACAAGACAACCCAAAACTATAAGCTGATAACACAAACTATGAAGGGAAGCAACTTTCAGTCATAGCTCACAATTTCACATACAAATTTCACAAAATGTTATTTTCCACTTGGATCATGTGAATACGCTTTTTAGATAACATAATAGTGACTGCTAAGTAAGAAGCTATGTATGTAAGCGAATTAATTATATGGAATCAGACATCAGAGATAGGAATCAAGTTTCATTTAAAGAGCACTAGATGATTCTTGAGGCATGTGAGGTAGGAAAGGTGTGGCATCAGTGTCATCCATCGAAAATGTATGGACTTCAAGTATCCATGCGCAACATGGGGCTACAATGCCCCGATCTTGTGCAGAGATTGAAAACGCAACCTCCCTAATAACCAGTAAAAAAGTTGGGCTCCTAGCTAACAGTTGGAAAATAGCAAGTAATAAACTACTTATAGTCCAGGAAAGAGGAAGCCTCAGCATTCCATGCGCTAGGAAGGAAAGTATTAAAGGTTAAAGTGGAGCACTAGTCTGTCTGATAATCTATTCAATTAGACCTGGACCAGCGAGTGGATACACCTGCTGTTGTTACAGCAACAACACTTACACTAAATGCAGTACAGTATAAATACTATTGGCTCATCCCATTGAAAGGTTTATACTTTGTGGGCCTCTGAGGAATCTCAACTCAGGAGTATTTTCTCAGACTACCTTCATTTTCAGTCGCCCCGAGTCTACCTCCAATCTGTGGTAGATAGAGAGGAAATGCAATCTTAAAATGCGATCAGCAGATACTTCATTCTCCGCCTATGACGTCGTTTTAAACATGGAAAATCACCGTTTTCATTCCAATGTTCATTCGTCAAAAGCCTTTGGTACGTTCAATGTTTTTATCAACTTTCACTACTCTTAATCCACATCTGTCGTTAGTGTTGTCTGGCTCCTTGTCACGCAAAAGATGTCTAGTTTTGCAAAAAACAACGATGTTGGATTTGTCAAACCCTTTATTAAAAATAAGAGGTTAGCAGATTAAGAAAGTAGAATAGCCTTTCTTTAAAGACCTATATCTTATTGAGATAAGCTAAAAGTTCAGGATCTATTACTGGGTGATTATAGAATCATTCAAAGCATTACCACTGGCAGATTTGATGTAAAACTGTTACGGCGCCTGGTGTACGTGTATCATGCACGCAAACCCACGCTCTTGTCATGCTAGATGGATAGACAGTTTAGGAACAATAATTTTCCGAGTCCGAACTTTGCAAAATTATCATACTTTTATCTGTAAAAACATATGGCAAGAAAATTTCACGAAATTGGTAAGAAGGGACTGAGAAATAGAAAGGATTACTTTGGAGTCCAGAATTTGCTCCTATTTTGTGAATGTTTTATCCGAAAATCAAATTGAAAAATACGTTCATTAATGATACTTACTAATAGTTGGCTTGTCAGTGACTTCCTTTGGAACACCAGGAAATGGAATGTCTTCTACTGCATTGAATGTTTTAGTTGTCCTAGAGGGTTGAACAAGTCGATAATCGTTATGTCGTGTACGAAATTCGATTCCGTTAAGAACTCCAATAAACTCTCCCATGCCAACAGTTCTGATGTTATTTGAATGATCATGTATAGCTGCAATTGAGCCGCCAGTGTGAGTAGAGGCAAAGTAATTTCGTCTTCCTAAATTGATAGACAAAAATACAATAGTTATCTATGAAAAACCAAAACAGTTGCCTAAATCTTAGATTTCTCTAACAGAGAAGCATTTGAACATTCTTTTTGTGGTACAAAACTTGAAAACTGCGTTGAAAATTTGCGAAATTGCGCTACAAACATACTTAAAAGCTTTTAGCGTAAATAAATACAACATCTTTCTGTGTTATCCTTGATTCACGGAAAAAAGGCCGTAAAGGAGGATCTCCATCTCTAAATATTTCTAATTCTGTTAGCTAATATAAATTTGCAAGACACAATTTAAATAGTATTCGTTTACGGAATTTCACGAGTATTCTGAGGTAAGGATGTTTTCAGTCGAAAAATGACATCTCCAGATTTCTCAACACAGCTTAATAGTAAGGGTAGTTTGACATAGTGACATACTTTAACAGGTATGTCAAAGATTCTGTTGTCATAATTAGTAGCAACAAGCACTTTCCGTTTTGTTGGTCATTTAGTTTTAAGACAATTTTTGTAATGGTTTCTGTACTTTGCAAGAAACTATTAAACCAAATAAGGAAAGCTATGGAAATCCATAGCAAGCGATGTCATTAACTTTTTAATCGAATGGAATAGACAGTTGTGAAAAACTTCCTTGTATGAGGTTACTGCTTCCAAGGAAGGAAGCCACTCTAAAGAAGGGTGTAGTGACTTGTATCTGAAACATGCGTCACCACGCCAATCGTTCCAAAGGTTTCTATTGTGTACTCCCTCGCCCGTATAGCATTCTCACTGCAAGAACAGCTTTTTTTTACTCAATATATAGTTGGTTGGAGAGGCGCGAACTGAGATGGTACGGTCACGTGGTTAGGTCGACTGGCCTTGCAAAAACCATCATGCAAGGCACAGGCAGAGGGAGCCGTCATCGAGGCAGGTTAAGGAAACGATAAGAAAATAACATCAAGGAAAGGACTGGCCTCTAGGCAGAACAGAACTTGAGAGCAGCTGGCGATATAACTGGGTGGAAAAGAGTCATAGAGGCATCCGTGGCGCCCAAACGGCACCCAGACGCTACGGGATAGGTGAGGTAAGGTGACAGAGTTTGTTACTTCTTCGATTTTCTTTTGCTTGAAAGTCCTGATACAGAAAAGTGGAAGCCCAATAAAGTTTTGCGACTCAGTAGGCCAACAAAGTGCAAAATGGCCTGTTAATTTGGTAGACACAATATATGTTTCATGAACATCCTCTCTTTGTCTAGCTGTAGTAATCCCATCTTTATGTTGAGCAGCTCTTCATTTTCCTCCAAAATTCTTATTTTGCTGAATAAAACTGTCACTAATTAAATGTAAAATTCTTACAAAGAGTTAAATTCGTCGATAATTATCGATATGGATACCTGTGTAGCGCCCTCGAACTTGCTTTACTCCAGAGTTACCCTCAGACCTGACCCGCTCTTCAGTATAAAATTGTTGAAGCATCATCTGTCGACTTATAACTTCCAAATCCTTTTTAAGCTTGGCGTCGTTCACTGCTGCACCTTTGAAGGCATCCTGTCCCGATTTTGCCCATGATGGTAAATCTGATTCCTCAGCTGCAAGCAATTGATCTCCAAGTAAAAAGATCAGCTGTATCAAGACCAATTGAATCTAGAAAGTCAAAAAATGTGTAATGTCCCGTTTATAACTTTACTTGTAGTAAAACCACTGGAGGGAAACCTATCTTAATTATATTATTAATTAATCAAACCATTCTAATGTTTATTTCTGGTTGTTAATTGAACAACTAAGTCAACAAATCGGTGGCAACTGGTGGTAACTTGCTTAAGTGGAGCGATATCTCGGATAGGTTTTCAACACAACACTTGAGCTAAATGTTTTGCACTCAAGGGTCCGTGTGGTTTCTTGAGATAAAGGGCAGATTCAATTTTGCCCCTGAAATGAAAACTGCCTGATGTCACCGATAGTCAGTATGAACTACGCACTCCCAGATGTCAAAATCTCGGGGAAATTTTGTCTTGCCCTTGCTGTTCACGATCAAACACTACAGAAAAAGTAGAATGCAGCCCTGTGGTGTGCTTCAAGCCAACCGTCAGATAACTTTGGACCTGAGTTGACAGTTGACGCAGCAGAGAAAGACAATGGGAAATCACGGAAAATCGTTCCTGAATATGACTAGGAGTGACATAATTTGTCTATTCAGAAAATAATTGGGTATGGAGGACCTCCTCTGAGTTTGAATGGTGGGGCAATGCCCATGGTACCCCCCTCAGCACCAGCCGCCACTGATACAAATGCATACCTGATGCAGGGGTGGATTATGGTGACAAGGCGCCTGAACTTAGATGCAACTGTTACAATCATTTCTGGTTCTTTATCTTTTTCTACAGAGTACAAGGTCTCGTTGCATGTGCTAATTCATTATAGTTAAAGTAAGTTGCAGAAGGTGACATCTCAGATATCAAAACAACGAAGAATTTGAAGCTGAATTTTAGTGTTCCCACATTTCTTCATTACATAAATTCTGCTCTCAATGATACAGAAGTTGTAAGCATTTTGCATTGTTTATATTTGAAAAGATTTAGCTGCTTGCACTGCCCACGTGCAATGAAAAGAAACAAATAATCTACCTTGGGACTACTATATGGTGCAAATCATTCCTCTACATCAGTGTATGAAAACAAAAGTTCAACATATCCAGAAAATGAAAGCTTTGCACATTCTCTAGTGAATAATCACAGAGGGAACTTCCGATTATTGGCTACTTTAAAAAATCAAAAACTGTCCATAATATCACGCTCGGCACTTATTTCAACGAGATCTTCAAGCCTCTAACGTGGCATAGCAGCCCTCGAGTAGTTATTGATGTTGACATTATTGATGAGCGCTGCTGTAGATATGTACCTCTGTCTGTAATTTCCGGGTTATAATAGATTTTGTTGTGCTTTCCACGTGTTGTTGCCAGCTCTATAGTTGACTACTGTACAACAGTAACACATTCCAAGGAAACGTGGCAAGAAATTCACCCTTCCCTAAATTTTTCTCTTCAGATTTTGAGGAATTCGAAAATAAATCTCAGCAAAAACTGTGGACACGCGTCTCCCCAGAAACCCCCGTGGCGCTGGTTACAATACTTCAATGCATTAAACCTACAATGAATTATCTAATTTCTTGCAGAAGGAAAATATTTTAGAGTACTCGAGTGTCAAACTAAAGTCAACTCGGTATTCAAGTAATGCTTCTTATCGTTTGCAATCCCTAACAAAATTACGCTTTAGTTTATGAGTATTGCTTGCTTGCGTTATGTTAGATCCTTGACAAGTGATTTACAGTTCCATGTCTTTGTGGAAGATGTTTTCAATGGATAAAACAACGAATCATTGAATTGCTTGCGTCAATTTCAACCTTTCATACATTGTTATTAAAATTTTGAAATCTGTTATGTCGAAGATTGCATGAACGTGTTTTATTCAATTGAACCAAGAATGTTTTCTGATCTAAGGCGAAAATAACAGCAGTCTGGAAATTAACGTCACATGTCTTTTGGTGCCCACCAAATGCTGTAAAACTTAAACGATCGTAAGCAGCCCTTACTCGATGCTTAGTTTGAATACCATTTTGAGTAGCAGTATACTTTAACGTGACCTTAATCACAAAGACATGAAGAGAACTCATCCTTGAAGCTCAGTTGAACAGCAGTCAATTGATATCATACTGTTCGATGACAATAATTTTAGCAGGGATTATGTGCTAAACCATCTTTTATTATTTAAAAGCACGTCAAACTAACCGTATATAATGACATTGAATAGTTGCAAGCTGCGTTGGACCCGGAATATTCTAAACCATGTTCTATGGTATTCTAATTACCTACTCAGGAAGCAAAAGTCCGTATCTTAAGCTGAATGAATACCCTATCACTCTTTCGTGTTTGAAGATGTAAAGGATATCTTTCCAGATTCATCTTAGGCCGAACATAGTGACTGCTAACTCCATGTGATCTCATCAATGAAAAAAATTCACCATTTACAAGGGTGATAGGTAAAATTGTATGGTGTGAGGACGATGTCGTTGGAGCATAATCTCATCTATATACTAGAGGGTTCCTGTAAGCAGGCATGCTCCTTCACAAGGTCATTTCCTAATAAAAACTGTTGTCTTCTCTATTACCACGCGATTTTGCAACTGCAGACTGGACTAAGTAGAATGCTTGTAGGGAAGTTCTATATTCTTGGTTTAATACCTTCATTTATCCTGTACGGATTACCTGAGGCGACGAATATTTTTAGGTCTAGATAAGATGATGGAAAGGGCCCATTGCCAAAATGCCTCAGCTTGGAATCTGTTATTAGAAGGCGTCCGTGAGTTAACTCCCGTAATTCATTACCCTCGATTTTGCTATTTGTGTTTTCAAATCGCTGCTAGTGTTTCCTCTTGCAAAGACTAACATATCAACTTTAAGATTATTGTTTGTTGAGTGTATCATACTTGTCAAAGCTGTTGATGTTAAATATTTCAAGAAATATCCTGTAATATCGATCAATGATCGATCGCCCGGATTTATGATATGACAGAAGTGTTGCTATTACAAAATGATACACTTGAAAACGGAAAGATCTACTGAAGAAATGAATGTGACCTTAGTTATAGCAAGGTATTTGCTTTCTAAAAGAGTTAACAATACTAAAACTTCTTCTTACTCGTTAACTGCTTTTGATTTTTCCTGCCAAAGTGTGTTGGAGTGAGTTGTATTATTTGTATAGCTATTACTCTGTCTGCCAAATTACCAATACGTATAACTTCCATCTCCAAAGAGGATCAAGGGTACTCTTGTAAAGTTGAAACTATTCTACTTGTAAAAGTATGATTTTAAGGATGAACAAGTCGTCTATAAGATATACGTTGAAGTACAAAGACGAAGCATCTTAATCCTGTTTTTTGTTACCCAGGGGAAATTTCGATGGCCCAGGAAGCTTCAGCTCAATGCTCAGTAAATACGTTTCCATATGTTGTCAATAGCAATAAGATCTTGCTTGTAATTAGAAATACTACTGCAGCGTTATTTCTAGTATGGCCCATAAATGCGTTGTGAAATTGTAATTTAAATGCTAAGAAAGTACTTACCTTCGACATCTTGGACTTGCGACCTTGCACTAGATCAGGAATCTCTTCTGAATAGACGCCGTTTGCTGTGATTACCTAGCATTTTTATTGCCTATTGTCAAAACGTGGGCGGCCGCTTTGTTAGCGCGATTGAAAAGTCAGCTGGGCATATTTACCTCACCATAGGTAAGCTAGTGTAAAATATTTAGAGCATTGATCACACCAGAGAGAAAGATTAAGAGGGATGACCGATAATAAAAATCTGCGTCTATTGGTTTTTGTCAATCAAATATGTGGTGCAAATATTCAAGCTAAAATATCATTTGTTTACAGGTAACAAATGGGCAGGCCTATGAAACTTAAGTATAGACCTTTTCGGTGTTACTTCCCACGCCCCGTTGTCAATGGCAACCATTTGACGAAGGGGCAAACTATGAAGTCTGTGAACAGCGTTTCCTTTAGAGCGTGGTCTTGTTTTCGTGTTATTTTAGTGTTTTAGGTATTTTACGTTGCAGAATGTCGTCTAAATGCATGAATAAGTTAGGGGAAATTTAAGGAAGATATTTAGAGAAACTTGAACAACACCAAGTTAATAACATGCTGCTCTAGGAATCTGATCTTGGCCATAAGATACTCTTTTTCTTGCCTCAAGTAGTCGATCTCCATGACTGTCCACTTCAGCTTTAGATTCAGTTGTTTTGTAGACTACAGCAGTGAAGAATCTTCCCAGTCGGAAACATCTTATGTATAAATAGCAGCTTGTAAGCGTTTTGTTAAATAGATCTGTATCTTACGGAGTAACTTTTTTAGTTATGTGTAAAAGTGTTAACTAGCTCTTTTTAATTTCACTCTCTATAATTCCTTGCTTGATTGTATACAAACAACGGCCGACCTTCTGTCAGACATTCAGTCTAAAATTCTGGTATTCCTTGATAAAAATTACACAAATTTGCACTACATGTCTTGCAGGCGGAATTCATTACTAGCTGAAATTGCCTAGTCTGATTTTAACTGTTCAAATTACGCCTTATCTTAGGGATATCGTGCTTTTAATCAGTATGTTGTTTGTCAATTTCGCATAACATTTATTAATACACGTTTTCTTATAAGAAAAGAGTTTATAAGAAAGTGAGGCTCAAAAAGGCAAAATCTTAAGAAAATGTTAAGAAAATCACAAGGCTCACGTTCGGCAGTTCATCTTTCTTATGGCCAGAAATTGATATTAGCTCATTTTTTGCAAGCTCTTTTACAAAGATCGAGACTTTTCTTTGACATTTATGGATAACAAATATCAAACTTGCTATATCAAAACCGAACGATATCGCATTAGTGTCACATCAATAGAGTCGTGTACATGGAGGTCCAACAAAGACAGAGTAACCCGTTTCATCCAGTTTATTCCAACAAAAGTTAAGAAAATCGTAAGAAAATCTCAGCCTCAATTTCGGGAAAAGTTAAGAAAATTGAGGCTCAGGCAAAAAAGTGTTTTTTATCAAAAAAGAATTATGCTTGCCCATAAATTTGACCTTCTAACCAGTTTGTAAAATTTGCACGAGCTCAGCACTTAACAGGCAAGCCTTTCTTTACTTTTCAATTACGTAACGGTAACCTGAAAATTACTAGGATTATTTCTTAAATATCTATCTGACACTTACTGAAGTGAAGCTAATATGTATTTGATGGCAGATTTTCTTTTGTCTGTGCTGTAAACATGCCAAACTTCAATCCGAGGCTATGACGTAAGGAATGCCTTGTGTTTTTATGCCAACAGAAAATCTATAATTTTCTAGCTGGTTTGGCGCAATCAATAACAACTTCTGTTAAAAGCACAGAGCATAGATGGGGGGATCCAGAAACTCAGTTGCGTAAATGCGGGAGGGGGAGGGGGGAATTTATAGATTCCAGAGGGGGAATCATATTCTGTTCCAGATTCGCTCCATCCAATTTGCGACTCGAAGGTTGCAGTACTTTTTTAAGCCAGAAATAGTCAAACGTCCGTTTGGCCTTAGTTACGTGGTAATTAGAACTGTTTTACTAAGGTAACTAGGTTTGTTTTAACAAAATATATTTCAGCTTTAATGCAATTATGAATACGATTTTTTGCTTAATTTTTTGCATAGATGTTATTGGTTAATCCACTTAATTGCTGGTGTGAATACTATACCAATCTCGATTTCCTTAAGGATCTTTAGGCAAAATCTATAGTGATGTGAAATGTTCATGACTCTAAGCTCTTCAGTCAATGACTTGTATAGATCTTAAGGCCTTGCTTATTCTTCAACGCCGTAGTAATAACGTGCGTGTTGCAAGCACGCACGATCGACGTCTTTAATGGTTCGCTTTGTAAATGAATGTTGCTGATTTCATTACCGCCTCCACGGTACATCCTCGTTGGGTCGTCTTATTGTCTGTTCGTTTGTCTCGAGGATGATCTACCTTGCGTCCTTAATTCCAGTGCCATCTGCAGCCGTAGAAAACCCTGATTTGCAGTATCTATCAATGCATTTGATACGAACTTCCCCAGCAAATAAAAGAAACCATAATGCAAAAATGAACACACAGATACACTTAGCTACAGCGAAGGTTGTTTGTGAGCGATTTAACATCGATGCAGAAATACACACCTGACTTAGGTATGTACAAACGATGTTTTACATGCATATAACTTCTCGGTACAATTTTCAAACAGTTGCTGTCCTGTCGTCAACATTGGAAATTCTAGAACAAGAGCTCTTATCCAAAACCACGTATTATCAAGTAGTGTAGATTTTACAACATCTGTCGAAAATTGTTCCGAGGTAGCCTATGACTAGTATTATCTTTATCAATATCTAACAAAAATGTGGATAGCATTGTAATATCATGAGAATATTAGATGTTTTGGTTTTATCTGTGTCATACGTAGTGTGGCATTGCTTTCACGAAATTGAGTAACTATTTTGGCTTCTTTCTAGTGGCTAAGTATCAACTTAATTCGCCCAAAAACAAATATTTACAATGACAGAATTAATTACTATGCAAGCATAACAAGTCTATCAGCTGCTCCTTTTACATAGAAGAAGCCATAATAATAATAATAGACTATGTACCCTAGACCCGTAAACATACAAAACAGAATGATATTGCTTTGAACTGGACATCTAAATGTTAGGTTGCAACTTTTGAAATACATGGCATAAACATGCCCCAGACAATTTTGTCTGCGTTATTGAAAACATTCTTGCTAATTGTACTCTCCGGGTGTCACTGTAACTCCCACGCCATTATATCCTGTTGTAATAATAAAACATGAAATTGTAAAACAACAGCAGTCTAAGAAAACAACAACATTAATTGGCTAAGCCCACGTCTATAGTTCTTGATGTTTTGATGTCATACGTTTGACCTCCATGACCTACAATCATTCTTGATCTCTTGCGAGTATCATTTTCGTGACAACAGGGTGGTAACAGCAGAGAGCATTACAATACCAACACAAATATAGTGAACAGCGAGGTTAAAATCCTCTGTTGAAAAACATCTCACTAGGCTACAATTATTGATTATATAAAATTCGATGCTTCGATGCTTCGATGCCGTTGTCGTGTATTTTGATGGAATGTTCATGGATTGCCACAAGTGAATACTTGTTCACGTTTTGGCTTTAGGTCAATATGGCACAATTTTCTTCATTTCGAATACATAAGTCATAAGTCATCAAGCAAGAACCAGTATCAGAAACTACATACCAACGGATCTGTCTTCTATATTTATAAACATTAAAGGGTAACTGTAGATAAACTAATCATAAAAGGCATCCTTAGTCAACAAAATATACGTGGTACTCTCAAATGAATCATGTGTGCAAAATAATGTGCAGTTTGGCCACGGACCATACGGGCTTTCTACGAACTTTACTCTTCACCAAGCAAGACTGCTTAATTGGACACTTATAGCCTAAAATAACCCGAATGGTGTAAACCATTTGAACTCCGCTTCCCGTTAACTAAACTTGGTTATCAATTGAATAGATAACATCAAGATAAAATAAAAGAACTCTAACTCTCTTGTTTATCTTCATAATATCTAATTCAAATAAATTCCTTCTATTTTTACAACCCAGGAGTAGAGTAAAACGATTTATCTTTCAAGGATAACAACACGCATCAAGCCACAACTCAGTACTTGACCACCATCTACGATCAATTACCTCGAAACAAGTGACATTTAGATAAATAACCTTTTATTCTCGTGAACGTAACTTAGACTTTGCAATACAGCACAATCAGCGCTTTCTTCTGTATTTGTTTTTCTTTATGGCATCACTTATCTTTCCTATGTTTTCCTTTGTTTATTCCAAAGCTAAAGCTAGTAACTCATTTTGATTTGTCATTGTCTGCTCTGTCTTGTCTTTTGTCTTGTCTGCATAACGATGGTTTGTCTCTAAACTGGTTTTGACCCCGATTCCCTAGTTATGTAACATATTTGTGTGATATCTACCTCTTAGTTGTTCTTATTGCGAAGCATCTTCTGGACCTGAATTGATGGTCGCTGGTAGGGGAGCTCAGCTCCGAGTAGTGTGAAGACCATTTGCGTCACACCGCTCCACGACTGCTGTTTACAGCGACGACATTCAGGGAATATTTGCAGGTCCATGGTCTTCTCTGGAGTCCACCATTCTTCTTCCTGATGTGTCGTTTTGCGAGCTTTTAGCCGGACAGAGCCGGTGCCTAGCGGTCGGCACCAGTAGCCAGTCCTGCAGGAACGACAGTCCCAAAGCCTTTTAGTGCTGAAGATGGATCGTTTTTCTTCAAAAAGCAGTTAATCTATAGTTGTTATATTTTATAGTATTTGATAAATGTCGGCCTTGTAAAAGCACAAATCTTCCTTCGGGGTTTCAATTTGTGAAAGCAATTTGATCATTCGCAAATATACCACGTTTCTATTTTCGAGACGAATCACAATAATGTCCCGAAGGAAGATTTGTGCTTTTTGAAATGCAGGAAAAGTGTTCTTTGTTCAAAATAACTCTGATAAAGCATCTTAAAAATAGCATTGTTTATATTGTACTTAACATTTTCATGCTGAATATTTTAATGGCGATTTTCCTTTTAAACAGAATCTTTTATATAATACACTGTAAACCTATATTTTAAATTGTACAATATAAATTGCAGACCTGTAGACTTACTTGTCACTGAAGATGACCGAAGTTCAGTCGAAACATGTATTTTAAGCAAAAGAATGTCGTATGATTTTTAAGATGCTTTACAGGTTTTTTTGCTTCTTAACTCTGATAAAGCACGAAAGATTTGCATCAAAGAGATTAAATAAGTTCAACGAGAGACAGCTTAACATCAAAGTGGGCGAGACCTCCATCAATTGTACAACACAATATAAATATCTTGGAGTAACATAAGACCCTTCACTAACGCTTGACACTCATCTTGATATAACCTGCAAAAAGGCAGCAGGAAGGGTTAACCTTCTCAGGCGCAT
>JANTCA010063154.1:0-16399 GCA_024741275.1 Chironex yamaguchii | reverse complement strand
ACGCAGCACGTCATCGCAGTTTTGGGGGATGGTCTCTTGGCAACAAGACTCCAGCTTTTCTTCCCTGCTGGACTATCCTCATTACTCCTCATAAGAACATATCCCTTTATTCTATATTAAATGACCGAGGATTAAGTTTCCTTGGCTTGCTAACTACTTCAAAAAGTTTCAGAAACACGAAAAAAATACATGAAAATCGATCCTGTTGACCTTCACTCTGCAATCTGTCTATTGCAAATAAGCCTGACCACAAGGGTCAAGAGAACTCAGACTTTCAAGTACTTACAAGCGAGGTGCAAATTGCGCAACAGTTTAAAGATACTTTCACTGAACAAGCAGATAGACCAAAACGCACAAATATGCGAATCAAAGTTTTACGGGCATTATTAAGAGACGAAAGTCTTGTCTTTTACATGTCATCTTATTACCAAGAGTACTGATTCTTAATTGATCTGCTCATGGAAGGACATACAACTAAGAGAATTCCAAAAGTCTACTCCGTCATATTTACCATTTGTGACCGAATTGTGTCATTTGTTGTCGACGACAACATGGCTTTATTGTAGTGTACAAAGTTGGAATCTAAAATTACCAAATCCTCTATATTGTTCAGTACTACCACTTAGACAAAGTTGATACCCACGCTGAATAATTCTATGTTTCTAATTCTGGGTTTCTATGTTAGGTGAGTATGCGGTGGGACGTCATTCATATAGGGTATAGATACGATACCAATTTACACTTATTTTACCTTAACTTTGGGCAGCCATATTTCGAAACCTAAAATACGGATGACAGTATGTTTTCACTCTTCGGTAAGACAGCCTGCGACATTATGGTACAGGTCAAAGATGCTGTAACGGAAGGCAGTTGTGAAATGCACATCCCAAAAATAAATCTGAGGTGACAAGTACTATTAAAAAGCAATAAGATAGGGTGTGTAACATAAAATACTGCGGTAACGGAACAGAGGTCCCTTTGATATCTTATCGTGTTATAACTACAAATTATGTCGAAATCAGGTACTGATCACCATGGGGAATGATGACTCCTTGACTCAGTACTAATTGTAAAATTTTCCCTTCGGATTTTCAGTCCCCTTTAAAATCTGCCTCGTCACCCTGTAACAATAAACCAAACTTGTATAGGACTTAAATGCCACAATGTACTGTGAATTCCCACGCAACTTTGCAGTCGGAACACAACCAATTATACCAACATCATTTACAGCTATCGACAGTAGTTTTAAGTTCCCCTTGAATTCTTGCATCACTATAGTATCTTAATTTTGGAAGAGTTTGCTATTTATGTATGTTCTCAGATAGAAGTAGTCTTGAAATCCGAAAAACGTTACCACAGGGAGCCAGTCGAAGTCGAGGCGTGGTATTGAGGATCATATCAGATTGATGTCATGGGAAATAGGTACAACAAAGCGGAAGGCGTGATTTATTAAAGGGAGAACTGGTTTCCTGTAAACGTTTAAATTGAAACGCTTGAACACTCCACCACATACTTTGTGTGTTTGTTTTACTCCACAAGAACTCAATACGGACAGCTGTTGCAAGAACGTAAGCTGTTTCTGTTTTGGTGACAAATGCATTTGATCTTTATTATTGCAAAGAATTCACTTTTCCCCTTCAAAATCTGTTTCAAAATTGCTGTTAACATTTTCCCTCTATGGACTATAAAGGTACTGGATCAATTTGGTTGACCAGCTGACATAAGGTATCTCAAGTAATTTTCTACTTTTACCAAATCGTCTAATTACAACCAATTCACATTATGCACGTAATTCGCCAAAGGCAGAAGGGTAGGCCAACGTGGCTCCGTTCGTGCGAAGTGTGTCACTACTTCTGTTAGCCAGGATGACTGCCGTTCTCACTCGACGATCGTCGTCACTTCTCACAGAATGGTTTATCTCAAAAGTCAACTATCAGCAAAGTTCTCCTTCTTCTGAATTGGGGCTATTCTATCCGAAAATTAACTTTTCTTATGCTTAAAGAAAACAGCAGTCCAGCAAGGTTGCAATAACACTCCCCCGAAGTACCTGAATAACGTGAAATATTTGGTCTCTAAACACGCCAGCTGCACAACTCATCATGAAAGCCGCCACAGAACTACGCCATAGTCAAACAAAATACTCATTAACTTCTTACGCTTTTTTTCAAGGAAGAATTAAAACACAGACACAACCAATGATCATACGACTATTTAGCTTGTCTACATATATCAATGATGACGGGCTGGTATTAACCGGTTACATAATGGCCACTTATTGGAGCAGTAAGTACGTAGACGAAGGTACGAAACAGTTATCACTTTGTAACCATTCTCCTTTTGAAGACGAGATTGTTATTTGGTGCATTGTGTTATTGTGGTACGGCTTTCACCAACTCCGCCAGGTTGAATCCAAGTGATGCAATAAATACTGTCTCTTAGCCCAAATAAGAAACCCCAGTCAAGCGCCGAGAGACACAACCAAAAAAGCAATAACTCGCTTTAAACGTGATTGTCCCACTGACAATCAACTTACTTCTTATCTTCATTAATTCCTTTTAAATGATATCAAATGTCTTACTATTGCTATCAATTTCAAGGTAAACATGACCCTAACCTTTGAAGTATTTGACGAGCAGGAATGCCAATAATCCACTCATACTTACTTATATTTAAAGCAATGCCCGCTTACCTACAGAGATGAAAGATTCTAACTCGCATATTTTCTCTCCATCGATGACGGCACGCCAAAGTCTCTTGTTGCCATTCGGTGTGAAATAAATTCGAAACAACATCTTACAGCTTCATGGTTAAAGATTTACAGTATTAGTTACTGGTTATTGGTACTTTTCCTTTTGCAAACTTCAATTCCCTTCACCACAATCCTTAAAAATATGTTAAATATCACAGTATTAATTTGCAACATGGCTACTTACTTCCGGCCAGTGTTTGAGTCCGCCCTCTCCACGTTTAATACCATTTGCTGTTAATTCCAGACCAGCCTTTCGCATATCAAGCCTTCCTTGAACACGAGGTGACAATTGATTAAGTTGTAAGTTTGCTAATGATGGGGGCATATTTTTATTATCTTTTTCCTTCTCTTTCTCTTTGCTTTTACTTTTACCACTCTTTTCTCCTCTAAGGAAACAAAACAAAAAACCTAAATAGTAATTATAAGAAACATTTTCAAGTTTCCCAATCGTACACAAATGAATATTGGTGCATTCTTTCCCCGCAAACGACAGACGAGGGCTCAGTAAAACTAAGCATTTATATTTAGGTTTCCCAGATCTTCGACGACTTTCTCTCAAACATAATTTATGCTACTGTCATCATAAGGCGATATATGGTGGTAGTATGTGATTATAGCAAAGTCAAGTTCAGCGTGTCACAAAACAGAAATGATGAACAAAATTAAATTGTGTTTACTCATGAAGTACAAGAAACTACAACTTATCGTCCTGGTCCCATATTAAAAAAGCCACCCGTTGACATTATACGTTTATAAAGAAGAAGACTACATTTCAACATTGCACACATTGGTTTTAAATAACGGCAAACAAGGTATTTTGTCTGTTCACATAACTAGACGCTTGATTGGTGTGTTTAGTGAACCAGTCACGTTTTAGCTAAAGCGTGGACTGGCTATCGATATTTTAGGCAGATCTAATAAACTCAAGTTGTAAATAGTGCACTCCAAAACGAGACAGCTTATATATAAGCTGTGGCATTTGAGCCTACACTATTAGCAAAAGTTTAGTAGATAAATGATTCACATGACGTGCACTGTTTACAGTGTATAACCTAAAATATTTTTTGTTGTTAGCATATTTTGTCGCTCATATATTTACACTATTTATAAAGACAGCACATATTTCATCTTTTATATATTAAATTATAAAGATAATGGAAGGGTTAAATATACAATTGTGTTTCATCGGATTTATATTGCCTCATATACGACTAACATTTTTCATCCGCATAAATTTCCCTCATTTCAGGAGCTGATCTCCCTCATTGCTGCGAAAAAAATATCTCATGTATGTGTAACATTCCAGTAAAAGACATGGATTCTAATAAAGGCTGAAAGACATCCTCTTGGTTACTAAAATTCATCTGATAGAATGTGTTCACGTGCACGCCAGATTACATACATGCCACCGCGTGCACACAGTAAACTTGTACGAGGCCAATCAATTTTAGTACCACTTACTCCCACCTTCAATAACAATCGTGATACTACAGAAAAATATGCTTTGAAATGTATTTGTCTAAATGTCAAAAAATAACAAATTGAGACAGCAAGATTTTTTCTCTATACGACAAGTTTCAAGCCACAAACATTGCATAGGAAGGATTAGATCGTTATAAGAGCAGATAACAGCAAAAATATCAGAAACACCGGCTTACCACAAGAGCACTCATTACTATTTTTAACTGAGACGATGTAGTACAACACTTAGCCATAAATTATTTATCTCTCAACGTTCTTAAGGATGATCAAATGTTGGTTTGAGGTTTATGCCAAAAGTCACCTTATTCTCGTAGGCCAAACAATTAGTCTTCATTGCGCTGAAATATACGCAGAATCCAAGAAAAGCTACAGGAAATTAATGAGGCATAATTAGCGTAAAACCAGAATGGTGTCTTCGTAAATCCAACTTTTGTTGTGACTTAAATCACTGCCAGTTAATGGTGTTGACCCTACCACAAACAAAGCGATGTGGCATAGTTTTGGCTCTTAATGAGAAACCGTGGTTTAAAATTAGTTACTACTTCTCTACCGCCAATACTCTGCCAATGGAAGATTCCATTCTTCTTTAAGAGGTTTATTTCTAAATTCCACCATCGAAGAACCAACCAGTGCAAAGTGGTTGCCTAAGACCACAAAATGTCTTTAGAGCCATCCAATGCAATGCTAACAAAAGGGATTTAGTAACTCTTGTATTGTTGGTGTTTACGTTTCCCCGAGCCACTAGAAGCACTTACGTTATTCTGGCAGTCAGTGGAGGTATCTTAGAGAAAGTTTTCAGTTGTTTCATCGTAAGTACCTTGTCCTCGTCTCATCTCTGATTTTAATATAGTGACATCTTGTTGCCATTTATCATTGTTGGATCAACCCAATTTATGCAAATGAAGAATTTTCACGCCATCACGAAATTGTTTACGTAATATCTCAATTGGGTCATCCCTGCATATTGCAAAGAGTTTCGTTAGCTTACACAAACTCACATTATATTTCTGCATCCAACCCTGGATCCATGTTTTCCTGAAATGCAAATGTTCTCTTAAGCTCCTTTCCCTGAGCCAACATCATCAGCACCCAATGTGTGTTACAAAGCCATCTCATGGCATCGTCATTTCAAGGTCCCTGTTTTCAGCTTACCTTTAGAACATACTATTTAGTCAAAAACTCAATTAAAACCAGTGCAGACCCACGGCCAAAAGTTTTCGTTTCAATCTAAAATGCCAGAGCAGCCACTGACTAAAGAGATAAATGAGGCACTCAATGAAAAATCAAATATGTCTCATGAAACAAAAGATCAGTAAATATGTGTGCAACCTATTTATGATGAGAATGTCATTCTGTGAATCCTACTGTATATTGCGTGAAAAGGAGGATGATCGACTTGAGAAGACTTTAATGAAAACCATGTTTAGCATGTTCCTTTAAAGGGGGACGAAAAAAGGACCCGTTTCCGTTATTTCATCATCTTAAAGGGGTGTCCTTTCGAAGGAGGAATCTAGAAAAAGGTACCATTAATTGACGTAATAAGTTGCCCACAGGCAACTGTAATACAAGCATATTGTCACCATATTTCTGCAATAAGATGAATGCTAGAGGAATAGAAATAACATTTGCTTTTGTTCTCCAAACCATACAACAGTGAGACAGATTATCAATGTGATTTGGAGAATGCAAAAATACAAATTGACACCGATTCCAAAGACCAAGCAAATAGACTATAGTTTAAATACCAGAGAAGGTATAGAGCTGATAACATCAAGAATATTTAAGTCAAAAAGGTAATTTTAGTCTTTGATTTTGCCTATTCCATTGGGCAAAGTTTTAATTGATGCGAAAATCTTATAATAAAAAGAAACTATGATACGTCATAAAATTCGAGTCCTGAGATTTAACCCAAACAGGAGACTAGATCAGTTGATCTGATTATTGCTGATTGACAGGAATTGCTGATAAAAGAACACCAAAGCATGGCAACAATCTTCGTGCATGGCCGAGGCAAAAAAGTTAAGTGTATGTATAACAATTTTACGTTACTAGCGATCTAAGCAAGGTTGTCATCTAAAGATTAAAACCAGGATTTTTCGATAATTAAACCCTCCAGTTTGCTGTGCACGTTCTTCAGATGAACGTGTCTTAGTTCCATTTATGGAGACATCCATCATCACTGAAGTGGTCTCAGAAGCTCATCTTTCCAGATATTATATGCAGGGACACCGCCATCGCTAAGGAGAACATTCTAACAGCTATGACCGACAGGGTATACTGGAAAGGCGTAGTGAATTCTATCTCGACTGAAGCCGTAAGATGATGATAACGATGTCATCTTATCAATTTGGCGACCTCTCAAAGGGTCAATACTGTTGCTAATTATCGTCGCCAGCAAAATTTGTTTGAACAATAGGTTTTAAATAACGCGTATTGCCAAGTTCGCTTTTCTTGGTACAACCAACAAAACCCGGCAAATCGTAGAAATATTCCTAATATTCTTAAAGAGGAAACAGCTTTTAGTTTCCAGAAAATCGAGTCGAAAATATCACAATTATTTTTTGTCATAAACTGCAGAAAGAGGCTGTCCCAGGTGTTGATGCCAAACGAGGCCCATAATCTCCATCTGAAAATACACATGGGCCTTACATCGGAGAGGATACATGAAAAAGGCATCGCATCAAGCAACACACACATGTACATAATCATAAAACAAATTTGAGAAAAATAAATCAAAAATAGGCTGCAAAAGCACAAAAAGCACGCAAATTCACGAGCTAAAGGCTACCGGAGAGACAAAAAATTGACAAGAGCATGTTTACAGAGATAACAAGGATAAAAAAGGGCCTGTGTCTAGCAATTGCAACCACAAAAGGGATTCCCAAACAGCAAGCTTGAAAAGACATTGATTACAGAGAGAAAAAAATCATAAACAGGAGATTTTATAAAAGACGCCCTAATATTATATACATACAACACGACTGTGCCAAAAGTAGTGATAACAGCTGGGTTGCAGTAGTAACACTACGGAAATGAAAATAATGTAACTGTGCCTGTAGACATAGACTGAACAAAGAAGGAGGCCAGGCAAAACAAACAGAGAGCTACTCACAACCTAATAGCGACATTTAAAGTTCTATAAAAATGGACGACAGATAAAATTACAGAAGCTGCCGACCGAAAACAACTGGCATGTCTTGCACAGCAAAACTATGGGAAAGCTGACAATTAATAATAAAGGTCCTACGCAGCCAAACGCAAGCTACTGTTATTCATCAACTGGATATCGTGCCACGATGATGGGTATAAATGATGCTTGCCAGTGTCCAAAGGGATCCAAAATGAGCACATTCGCTAGGGCAGGTAAAGGTCAGGTAAAAATATATGCCAAATAGCACCAAAACAAGAGTATACTTTTGCAGGCCCTTGTCAATTCCACATAAACTTCGTTTTTCATAGGGGATTCGTTTGCTAACTACCCTCTGTCCCCGAGAACATTCCATGACCAGATTCCCTTTCATGGATACTGGAAAAGAACATATGACGCAGAATGCCACCGAAAACACTTTTCTTTTGCTTTAAGGGTGAACAGTTTACCTAAGTTGATAGGACCTAACCCGATTTTCGGATTACAATATTAAGATGTTTACTTTAAAAAAGACAGTACTTCAAAATCTGAAAACCAGTCGCTTATACTGACGCGAAAATCCCGCCTTAAAATATATCTGTCATTCATTTAAAAACCAACTTCAACATACGAAAATATCAACGCGTTTCTTCGTTTCAGGCTCCACGCAACCTTAAGAACCAGTTGAAAATTTTCACGCCAAAGGATTGCATTGAATTATTGCCAGGAAAAGAATGAGCCCCAACTGCCACCTAGATTAAAACCGCAGATTTTGGAAACGCCACCTCCCTAACTTTAAACAGTGCACAAAGGAAGTTAAACAACGAATTAGATACTGATAAAAAATCAAGACAATACAACAATGTGAATTCATCTATAGAAAATTAACATCTTGGTGCTTAGGTATAAACTGAGCAATTAATTTCAACACGTCAGCACTAACCGAGTAAGACTATGTGGTAGCTTTGAGGAATGTCGGCGAATTACACGGTACTTATTTCCCGTTGAAAACTATTGTCATCCTGTTAATTCCCAGCACAGAGAAATTCGATGCACATACGAACGTATACCTTATTTTCAATGTACTTTGAGAAGCTCATTTTCAAAGGCCTAAAATTACTCCCCGGTGCATACAATCAGACAGTCTGTTTATACTGACAATCGTCTAGGGTCACTGATCTTAACATCAACAAGAGTGAGCAAATATCCGTCCCTGGATATGAAAAAGAACCCCTTCATGTCTTGACCGACTGTTTACTCGACGACTAAAAATTTTTGACGGATGTGTAACGGCCTGACATCTGTGTATGAAGGCATTAATAAAACATGATTTCCACAAGTTTAAGGATGAACCATCAAGCTAGTATAAGAGCGTTGACATCTTGAAAGCATTCGTTTAGGATGAAAGACGTTGACGCTTCAGTGACCACCAAAATCAAATAAAGAAGTTTTAAACGTGAACGTCTAAATTTATCACCCAGCGAAAAGGCGCACTTATGGGGCATAAGAACAATGTCCTATCAAGGTGAATGCCATCAGAACGTTTCCTGAAATCTACGGCACTGCTTACAACAATTAATACAGTCGACCGTTTTTATCATCTCATTACATCCAACTAATATACCGAGCAGCCAAGAGCGCTATTCATACATATATGAAGTAAAGCAGGTACTTTTACTTCTGTGACATCGCCGAAACATTAAAGACTACTTACTAAAACAAAGTCTGTACGTAACTACCTGATAAATTCATGTTATCACAAATTGTCAACAACCAGACACGTTAAGTAACATGAAGAATCACCTCGAAATACGTTAACGACAACGGTTACTTACTTCCCACTCTTCTTGCGTCCTCCTTCACCAAAAAAGCCATAATATTTGCTCATACCGTCGTAGAGAGCAGCCGGAATTGAAACGTTCTTAAGTTTAACTGAGCACCCGGTTTGACAAATAACGTTCTTTGAAGTCAACTCAATGGTAGCTGGCCTGGTGTGCGAGAGGCTTATAGAAGAACTAACATTTGATGTGTGCTCTCACTTAGATCAAACTCACTCTAACAAAGCTTTGACTCCGCTTTGAATAATGACATTCACTTTATTATCACTCAATGTTGTTTGTCTGAATAGCAGACAGTTTGACATTAACATTGTTTGGATATTTTATATACGTAATCTTTTATGCAATAAATCGCTTACTTTGCTGTACTAATATCCTTCTGATTTTCTTTATTCTTTTTTCTCTCTCTTTTCTTCGCTTGACCACGCTGCGTGGTTTTTAATTCCTAGATGTAAAAGTAAACACAATACGAAGATTACCGGTTATTCATAGTCTGTTAGCAAAACCACCCTCAAATATCTTAACAGTGAGCATAATTTTTGAGTCACCGCATAGAAATACATGCTGAGCACGAACACTGACGATCAAAGGCTAACAACTACAAAATTAACCCTTATTCACTCAAAGACCATCTCGCTAGCCATCATTTACATCAGTATACAAATGGATTTTGCGTCAGTATACGACACACGACTACATCACACGTAAGCGATTTGCAGACAAGACACACTCGTTTTCAAAAACAGTTCAAGATGGAAATCGCCATAGCTTGTAATACAATCTGACTTTAAGTTAGATGGGTCTGACCACAGTAACCTTACCAAGGGCCGTTCCTTAACAGCAAGCTGTGGTGCAGGATATCTTACACCCATTTTCCAGATTTTGCTAATTCCTGAAATATTAATGGCAGAGCTGTTTTTGAACGCGTGAAAAAACACACGATGGCTCTTTATATCATGGTCTAAGCCAAAAGATAACATGATCTGGAATATAATTTGTGTGTATTTGATGCGGTTACGTCCGTATCAAAAACGTGATAGCATCTTTCAGACTGTTATTTCTTGAAAAGCTACCTGAGTAATGTGGGCAGGGATTGTGTAAAGTGTGATAATTTCGAAAAAATTTAAGAAATACAAGAAAACCTGGAGAAATTTGAAAAAACTCTTAAAACCGGATACATGTACTTGGGCAGCAATTATCTGTAGAATGCAGTATACACTATAGGCCATAAGTACTGTGGTAATGTGTCGCGGAATAACAGTCCCAGCGGAACACACCCGATCAGCGAAAATTCATGCCAACTACAACTACTAAAGCATAACTAATATCTGGCAGATCAACTCCTCCTTAACGGATTGTTCATTCTTCATGTCGTCGTAGAAAAGCTTTGCTTCAAGCAAATCTCATCAGGATACCGCTTGGAGAAGCGAAGAATTGGCCCATATAGTAAAAGAGAGGAGGAGCCCATGAAAAGGTAAATTACACGTCAGTGTTTCTTCAGGCCACCTTGACACTTTTACTGGTACAGTTTAAAATCCGCACAGGTACAAAAGTGCACCGTATTCCTAGCACGTACAAAAGCAAACTAGAACTGTTGTTCTAGGGTAAAAGCAAGACTGGTCCGTGTCATGTATCGGATCAAGTGATCTGATGCAAGGACTCGATGGGGGCACTACGTTAAAAACGAGAGAGTAAAATTAAATAGAAAATAGTGAGTAGAATACAAGTAGTGGTCCGATCACATCGAACGCATGACGCCCATTTTACTGGTAATCATGACAGCAACCTAAAAAATATAGCTAGGGCTCAAACAATGTAAGGAATATCGGGTAACCAAAGGGAGCAAATGTCTACATCATTCATTAAGGAATGAAAAGTAAAAAGACACCCACTACAAAACTTTATTCCTGCTCGTATTTAAGTAGAAGTCGGTATAAAAATAGACTTATGCTACTGGAAACAAGAACTGAATTATGTACATAATATAGCCAATGTAACTGGTATTCCATTTTGTGCCAGCAAAGTTAATAGTGTCATTTATCATCACAAGCCACAGCGTTATATTAAAACTCACGAAATTTGATTTCACTCGAAAGCTACCCCGGTATACCTATTCACGAAGCTAGCTGAATATTGAGTCCATTCAATGTTCACTAACGATAGCACCCAAATTTATTTACTTTTCTACAACATGACTTGAACGACAAGAATGACTCGTGATAAAAACTTAGTCAGTATTTTTCTTTCCAATTACGTTACTGTACACAAATGCCAAAGCAAGTTTTCGCCTTTTCCCCTTGCCACCCACAATGGGCCAGTGTTATACTTAAGTCTGAATCCGGGCAACACAAAAACAGTTTTAATGAACAGCTCTGGTTTAATATAGAAAACTGTTTAGGCTGCTAGAATCGTATAACGTCACAAAGAAAGAGGAATACTGCTGCTGTTCTCATCACAACAAACTCAAGCTGTTGTTTCAGTTTTGCATACTGTTCATTTCGAAGTACGTGAGATTCTCCACACGCAAATGTCAAGGTTGATTGATTCATAGGTGATCACTATGTTAACCGTTACACGAAAATCTGATCCACTCATACTCATCCTTTGTGCTTTACACCATATAAGCAATAGAACTCCCACCCCCACCCCCCCACTCTCCACGTACCAAAAAGTATTTCACTCCAGCAAAAGCACCGCTTATCAGCCATGTATCATAAGTTGCAACAGAGAACACTTCAACTGTCTCACGAGGCACAACAGGAGATCTGATAGAACGCCTTTACTACGGGCAAAAAATTCAAATACACACCCTTTTGACATAAAAACTATGGGAACATTGACGCTAAAATGCAGTGGCGGACTAAGAGGGGGCTGGCCGGGCCGAAGCCAGGGCCCCCCAGTATAAAAATTCTACATGCAAAAATATTATATCCAAGTTCTATTTTTAGACAGGACAACACGTTAGACATTGTAATTATTGACCATCTTACTTGAACTACGGGAAACGATTTTACGAAGATTTAAACAACAGATTAGTTCCTTTAAGCGAGTGAACTGACTGTAAATTTGGCGTTTCAATTTTTGATACTCTCCTTGGATTTCTATCAGTCAAAAGCCACCAATCTGAATTTGACTGGTATGGAAGAGTTGAATGCTGAAATCTGCACCCAAAGAGTGCATAATAACCAGCTTAAAGTGCAAGCATAGAAATAAATATGATGTTGACTTTGGATCAGTTTACTGTAAATGATTGATTTGGCGCCCACTATCGAATAACCACCCCTCACAAATAACAAATCACCTAAAAATCTGAAATTACTAATAAGCGCCCCTTTCAAAGGAGCGCCCATGGACTGTAATTCGATTACAAGTATTAGAAACGAAATTGTAAGCGCAATTAATTTCAATTACGTGATCGATGTTTTTGCAATAAAAAAGGTTGAAAACGTATAATAATGCCAATCATTTCGATTGCAGGGCCCCGTGGTTTATTTACAGCCAGGAACCCCTCTGACTGTCTTAATCTGCCACTGCTGTAATGACTTTTAAAATAAGAGAAAAATATGAACAATCGAAGAACAGTATACAATTACGAAAAATTGCAGTGTGACATAATTATGATTATGGTAACAATACCGTAACAACTCCACATCAATAATATCTGCTTCAAAAATACACAGACATGCAATTACCACGAGCTGAACACATTAATAGCCTATTCTCGAATACACCTTGCAATTTTTACTTACAAAGGGTGCATTATTAACTCAGTCAGTGGTTTTTATATTATATATTATTTCTTATTTCTTATATATTATACCGTTCTGATATATGCACTCGCTGTTATTCAGCAAGCTTATAACAAATTTACGAATGCAAAAAAGCAAGAAACTGTGACCAAAATGGGCAACTGGTTACAAAAATTAGGCCTGGGCCAAATTTTGCCGGTACAGCAGAAATTGGCAGATCAGTACTCGAGTTTACAGAAAAAGCTCACTTTTATGGCAAGACTTGTAAGCTACACAATGTTTCTTGACGTGTCTCACGACTCGTGCTGTCAATTTCAAAATTTTAGATGACCGCTCCTTTATACTTTGGTCATTACAGTTCACTCCGCAAAGCTCGTCTTCGACTTCGACATAATGCACAGAAGTTCAGGAAAGCAGACGCACTTTCTCCATGAGTCTTCCCTAACTTTACTAACGACGATGTCCAAACCGACTTCGTTTGTAACAGAATAAAGTTTAAAGCCCTAACTGGGGTGGCATTTACGAGCGTCTGATTGGGATCATGAAGTCTTGCATCAAACAAGTGCTTCGTACAGTCTTTGTTACTCAGTCAGAGGTCTGTATTCTCATCAAGGAAATTTAATCCAGTGTCAATGATCGTCTCCTCACTGCTTTGGTTACTGACTCTGATGATCTTACTATAATCATCGCCTTTTTGGGCATCACATCACTCCTCTGCCACCTCCTTCCACTGGGCTCAAAGACCTAGCTCATCAGTTTTTTTACTTAATGACTCTGCCAGGAGTACCTGCCCTGCACAGAGGAACGACATGCTCATAATGTGGAGAAGCAATCCACATTATAGAATGTTATCAAGGCTGGTGATCCTGTTCTTGTCGAAACAAGGTTGGAAATTTGACGTTGTACGTGGCAGTGCCGGATTCGTCAGCGTAAACTTACTTCGCACTTCCAGTGGACGCACTAGCCGTGCTACTAACAAGATGTACCATATAAGATCAAAGGTCTGGTCTACCTAAAGTAGAAACCCTACCACATAATGTGGCAATTCGAACGTCAGGTCGTACGAACTGCTATTCAAGCCCAAGTAATCAAAATCCCTTGGAATATTTTCTGACGCGCGGAATAAATGTTCGGCTGCCTTCTTCATTCGGTATCACTCAGACCCATCCGGAACCAGCTACTCTCTTCAAAGCTCATAAGGGCACAGTATTTATACAAAAAATCTTGCATACATTCAGCAGTAACTAAATGGGTGTACTTCTTCGCCTTTTCTGTCTCGGAAAACAAACATTGTTCGTATCGTCAATTCAAATGAAACTTTCGTGCCCTTCTGCAGATAACTGTCTTTTGCTGAGTTAGCGCTTGATAAGGTAACTAACACTCAAGCACTCAAATATTTTAAACCATCTTTCTAAAACCAAATTCACGAAATTGGTACCTGCGGTTTACATATATTTAAAAGAACAAATCCCACTGTGTACCGCTAGAGGTACCGCAAATCAAATCTGCGTGAATTATTTTCCAATCTAAGCCTTATTTCATCCTTGACAGTTCCTGTTAATGGCAGTAGTTTGATTATGAGGGATTTCTTTATGGCTTTCTAAGCAAGTCGTGCATATAATACCTTATAATACCTTGGACAACAGTACAATTAGACATACCTAGTGCGAAGATAATGACTTCATTTGAGATCGATATCTTGGTATAAATAGCAAATAAAAAACTTGTACTTGTACATATGAATATATACTAATGAATACGTACAGCCATTTACACATGAATACAGAATTGCAACCCGCCAGGAAAGGATTAAGAGAACAACGGTGACATGCCTTCATGTTTCATAACCGCTAAATTAGTGAGAACATCTCTTTAAGAAAAGAAGTAGCCCCTGTTTCATAAGTTCTGCTTTAAGCCTCACAAGCCCTAAAGTACATAACAGAAAGACCATGCGCTATGATGGTGATCAGAAGTAACTCTTATTAAAAGTCTTGATTGGGACGAAATATGACATTTAGCTGACAGACGGTGATAGGAACACCCAAGGAAAGGCATCTCGAGCTCATGTTAGTATAATATGACACCATCTAGCCTGTTCCTATATTTAAGAGGCTTAAGTAGCCTTTTAAATCAGCATACAAATACTGACAACTTTTTCATCTCATTTCTACAGTACAGTGATCACAATTAACTCAGCCCATTGTTAAGAAGAAGACTAGCCGATAAGCCCATCCTTTAAAACCAAATGAAAGCTATGATTTGATAATATCCAGGGTTGATCCAAAGTAAGACAGTTGACATTTTCTTTACAAAGTTATCCTTCTTCCACAACGCACAAGTTCTGCCTACCTATTACAATTTAGCATGTTGGATTAAATAACGGATCAAAGACAAACTGTCTGGAAATAGAATCATAAGGAGTAAGTAGCACAAAAGTTTCATAGATAATCGTGTTCAACAGGAGCTTAAGTTCTGCCTCACCTCTTCGCTGTATATTATCACAGTACAATTCAACATCACACGTGATTTCAGATATGCAAATTGTATGCTGTGGTAGCGAAAACGGAAGAAAGTTGCAGGCAGATGAAAATAGAAATCGGAGTGAGAAAGAAGTGACTTTTGAGTCAGAGGGTTCCAAGTAGGCCTGTCCACCGAAGGTCGAATAATCGATATTCGGTTACATGTCTTGGTATTCGGTTACAGATTCAGTGAAGGTATTTCTGCTGGGATCTGATTATTGCGATTAGCAACAGCTCCTTCGAGACGAGTATAACTACTTTTTGGGGGTGCTTGTCATACATCCACACAACAACCCATTAATTTGGTGGAAGCAGAATGCTCAAAGATTCCCAAAGGTTGCAAGTGTGACCAAAGATTTCTTTCTGATCCCATAACGTCAGTTCCTTCACAAAGAGTATGTTCTGCAGCATTGTTTGCAAAAGATGCAGCCTGCTACCCGAAAATGTCAATGTATTGATTTTTTTAAAATAAAAACTTTTGGACACTTTAAAATGCATATTGTGACGAGGACAACAATTGTTGTCTGTAGCATAGTAGAAAAAATTACAGTTCTACGTTTGTCCGATCGTAATAAGAAGATTAAATCATGGTTTGTATTTTATGTCCCACCCAAAATTTTGTGATACCCCTTCCATATTCGCCGAATAACCGAATAATCGAATAGTAAAATTCTTGTAGATGGACAGTCCCAGTTCCAGGCTCGATCCCAGTCGGATCTCACTTTGTGCAGCTATTGCGGTAATGCATCACTTATAAATAAAATATAATAATTATCATTATCACTTATTTATTTATTTATTCATTTATTTACTTATTTATTTATCTATTTATCTATTTATTTATCTATCTATATATCTATCTATCTATCTATCTATCTACCTACCTACCTCCCTGTCTGTCTGTCTGTCTGTCTGTCTATCTATCTATCTATTTA
>JANTCA010063143.1:0-16400 GCA_024741275.1 Chironex yamaguchii | reverse complement strand
GTGTACTCCTTTATAAGACAAGAAGAAATATGGCAAATTATACGAGATATAGCAAATTACAAAAAAATAACAAAACAAAATCAAAATATAATCCAATAGAATACCTTAAAAATGAACTAAACAAGATAAATAAGCAAATCTATGTATTAGGGCTATAGTCACAACTCTATTGTTAATTAAGGTGAAATAAAAAATATAAGATAAACAAGAAACAAAATGGAATAAAATATATCTTACAGAAAAAAACGAAACATAAACAATAGTAAAATAAACAAAAAACCAAGCAAATTTAATAATAGCACTCAGCTCGAGGCTAGAGTCAACTTTTCTCCGTAAGATAAGATCAGATAAATTAAAATAATATAAAACGAAGTATGACAAAATATACTAAACAACAAGATAAAATATTAATAAAATGATATAAAGGAGCAACAAATTTATACGTGAAACATAACTGAATAAACGAACAATAACACAAACAAATAAAACATATAAATGCACAAATGACGCAAATAAAATAAATAAATAAATATTGCCAGATCAAGGCAAAACTGGTGATAAAATTGCATCTTAAACGTGATCTGCTGTTTTCTTTACTGGTAATGACAATAAATACCAAAGTAACAGATATATTTCTAAAAAGTTATTCTATACTAAGTTCCAAAAATTAGTCTTACCTGTGCACTGTAACAGTCCTGTTTCCAAGGACCAACAGATATGGGAAAGAATAAGCGATTGCAGAAAGCCCATCTGCCCAACTAAGAGGCTGATGCTGCGAGAGACCCTCAGATGATACAATCATTCCCATTGTGTTTGTAGGTCCACTCAGCAGAAATTCCTCCTGCAAACAAGAAGATGGCGACAACACGTACAGAGATAATCTTGCAACTGTTCCGCCTACTTTGACAAACTGGTTCTTAGAAGATGCGTTCGCAACAGTTTGACGGAATGGGAAATCCTCGGAGTACAACAGAAGGTGGGGTTTGCGCTCAGAAGAGAGCTGTCTTACTTCGTGATACTCAGAGGGCCCTACTGTTAACTTTTTAAGGGTGGCAAGCGCGAGTTTCGACACAACAATTATCGGGAGTGCTAGTTAAGACACCCGTTTGTGCGCATGCAAAAAGCATCCTTGCTAAGAATCTGGCTAAATGCCGTGAGCAACCGGTTGGTAAAAATGTGGTGATGTTGTTAGTTTCGCTTGTCCAGTCAATCAGAATGGAAAGCGCAAGTGAAATGCAGACTACTGATTTCGATGATTATTACCTTTCCTATTCCCTTGATAAGAGGCTTTGTGTTATGGGCTTCAAAAGTAAACAACTCTTGTTGCTAAAAATAAAAAATAAAAGATGGTCACCAGATATTTAGTCACGTCAACAAGGGAGACTGACAGTGAAAGGCACCAGTGAAACTCGCGTAAATTTAACCTGAGTGATAGATGGACAGAACGACAGCGAAATTGATCATCGACAGAACGGCTTGCCAGGTAGCCAACACGGACCGAGCAATTAACTGACTGACATACAAAGAAATCAACAAACATATAAACAAACAAGGAACAGAACAGAGAAAGACAGAGAGACAGACCGGAAGTCAGATCAGCTGGCAAACAAAGTAATAGACTGAAAGCTGAATACCCGACTGCCTGACCAACTAACTTAAAGAGCCATTTCATTTTCCACTTAACACCTAAACCAAATTAATTGGTAGTATCTGGATACAACATCGATTCTACGAAAATTAAACGAGGCTTTTAAAGAAAATCAAGTATGTTACTCCAATCGGGTGGCATTCATATCAACGCCTTACCGCTAAATACACAAACGAAGGAAACACACAAAGTGACCAACACATTTACCTTTCCAGTTGCATAATTAAGAAGGAAATATCGATTGCCAAGTGTAGTACAAATAGTTTGCCCATCAACTGCCTACAAAAAATAAAATGTCTCAATAATGACGGCATTTTGACTCTATTAATCGCAATAAAAGAGCCGCCGTGGTATAATGGATAAGACGAAGATCCTGCAAGCTTGTAGTTCGAATCCGCGTCACCACAAACAAAAAAAATACCATTGGTGAGAGAAGGTAACTGAAGCTCACTCTCATAAAAGAGCTTACTTCTTAGCAGATTCCCTAACCCTGGCATGAGAATCAGCTACGCTCAGTTACGAATACGATCAAAAGTGCAATAAAAATGCACATAACAATAAATAATTTTTCAGTTGACAGATTTCACAGTATGAGTGTCAGATATTTAATCAAACACAAAACAACAACATTTGTAATCACGATACAGATTGAAGAGAGTCTAACAAAAGACACTAGCGCGGCAAAAATTATGGCAAAGTGTTATTTGAAAAATTTGAGTAAAAAGTTAACCCTTTTCTGTCTTCAAAACGCTAATTTTGTTTTCATGTTTAACATAACACATATCTAGTCGAGTGACTCGCCACAACCACTAACAAATCAGAAATTAAGAAATAACATATGGTAAGTCAGATGACAAGATACATCACATTGTAAGTCGGAGGACAACATACATCACACGACAAGTTGGGTGACAAAAAACCCCGGAGGGCAAGTCGGATGACTAGAAACATCACACGACAAGTCGGATGACAAGAAACATCACACGACAAGTCGGATGACAAGAAACATCACACGACAAGTCGTATGACAAGAAACATCACACGACAAGTCGAGTGACAAGAAACATCACAAGACGAGCGGCTCGAGTAGCAGTAGTACATCGCTGATCAACTCTGCTCTGATAATGGATGCCTCCCTGGTTACCTTCCCTATACGAAGCAAGGCTCGGCAGACCATATATGATTAGAGGATATTAAGCCAAGCATGAGCAAATGATAACGTTAATTCAACGAGTATACTTTAAAATATCTTAAAAATACATAACCAGTTAGTATTAGCTACTTTTGCCGTAAATCATGTATAACGCATTAATTGATTTGCGCTCGGCTGCTTTCTCTTGCAGTTTAATGAATTGATTTTTTTTCAACGAGATGAGTTCGCACCTCACAGGATGTGATAGCCAACCAAAATTCCCGGTTTTCCGACGCAAACCAATAGTTAAACCTCTCTGATCACCAACATGGGTCATAGTGGACGCGGACATATTAAAGATACTCCATTTAGCACAAATCCAAACTTACCAGTACAGTTGGTGGCTCTGAGACACTGATTTCACGAATTAGAGTCACTCTTTCGTCATCAATCTGGACTATTTGAAGGGCCTTCTTCTTTGTACCAATACAGATCTATAAAATGTCATATAAAACCATCAAACCAGAATTTAGGGGTAGCGAGGTTTGATAAGGGGAGGGAAAGCATTTCAAGACACTGAACGTGAAGCCCCCAAACAATGAAAACAGTACATTAAAAGCCAAGAAAACAGCAGAGTTCATCATTGGGGTTGAAAGACTGAGAATATTATCACTGCTACGTTCGATCTGCAGGGGCTTCAAAAATTGGGGCTGGAGACAACAACGAGGTAATAAGTATGAATACAGGGACGAGGAGACAAAGACGAAAAGGCAAAGATGAATGAACAAAACTGGCAAATGAAAGAGGTGAAGCGGAGAGCAAAAAGGACAAAAGGCTGGAGTTTGACAAAGGAATTGTTGCCGGTGGAAAAATGACTGGAAGAGGATTAATATGAAAGAGGACTATGATGTCAAAAAGAAATGAACAAGGAATGAAGAAAGGAAAAAAGAGGAAATGCAAAAGGATGCGGGGGAAGCAAAATGATTGAAAAGTGACGAAAAAAACGAAAATCAAGAAGACAGGAAGAGAAGCCAGGAAGCCAAAATAGAGAGAGAGAGAGAGTACAGAAAGGTGAGTTATACACAAAATAAAAGTTGCCATGCATTCTTTACGTCTGGCAAACATTGATTAAAAACAACGTAACTTCAATTCCAGGAGCAAACTGTAATACCATTGCGACAATCGATACAGAATAACCAAATCTGTCCTAATTAAATGTTCTGCTTTGTCACCTCTGTTTGTTCTATCACTTTATCAAATCGAGGATAAAAATGTGTTCTCCATGGCCATGATCACAAAACTGTAGTGAAATAGGGCTAGTGTATAACCCATTAAATATAAACTTTAAAACTTTATGGTCATTTTGAAGAACATTCAGCATTTGTGGACCTACAAGGCTTAGTTACGCGACAAAAGTATTAAGGCCTTGGAAGTCGAAAATTCACGGATGATCTAGTTGCAAAGCCTGATCAACTTTTCAAACGAATTAATTCACTACTGACTTGTTTGCCTGCAGGAACTCATAAAACCCCAAAACCTTGAGGATAGTAGATCTGATTCCTCGTTGAAGCCATTACAAGCACTTGCCTGAAAATAGAATTTACCAAACGAAAAAGACTCTTACTTCCACTGCATATGGGTTAAAAATTTTCGGTCTCTCGTTCCTTGCCATTGCTGTAACCTAAGGAAAATCAATGTTTAAGGCAATTTCTGAATTAACACCACGAACTCGAAATTCGACATTTTAGACCTACGGAGACGTTTGTTCTCAATAAATCTGCCCTTAAAACTTCACAATTAATAGATATTCAGGAAAATAATACCCTTAACCAACCAAAATCAAAGACAATGTTAATCATGCAAATGTGGCCACTGCATCAACTCAACACCTGGATTAGAGGTATGAAGTTAAGAGTACATAATGCCATGGTAAACAAAATGAGGCATGAGCATACCAAGTATGAAATGGTTTGGACTTTCAACGGAAACAGCAAACTAGTAATGTCACATTACTACATGTTCAAAAAGCAGAGATTAAGTTCTGTTCATTAGCTTATGACTTCGACTATGTAGAAAAACTGCGATAAGAGCAAATTACATTGTTTAGCTTTTCTTTGTGCTAAATATGGAACATACCCCTTTCATTGTTTCTCTGTTGGTACCAGCCTTCATCTACAGAAGCAAATCAATAATGTAATTTTGATAAATGAGAAAATTATCAAGTATAACAAACTTTGTAGATTCAACATTCGAAACTGGAATAGTGTCCACAACTACATCCATCATGGTCATTGCCATGACAACATGACCATCCTTATTCCTGGTATACCATCATCACAATCATCATCATTATCATCACCACCATCACCCTCACCACCATTATAGTCGGCATCATCATCAAAAGCACCCTCGCCACCATTATCGTCGCCATCATTAGCAGTCATCATCATCGTCGTCGTCATCATCACAATCATTATCATCACCACCATCACTCTCACCACCATTATAGTCGGCATCATCATCAAAAGCACCCTCGCCACCATTATTGTCGCCATCATTAGCAGTCATCACCATCATCGTCGTCGTCATCATCACAATCATCATCATTATCATCACCACCATCACTCTCACCACCATTATCGTCCCCATCATCATCATCAAAAGCACCCTCGCCACCATTATCGTCGCCATCATTAGCAGTCATCATCATCGTCGTCATCATCACAATCATCATCATTATGATCACACCATCACTCTCACCACCATTATCGTCACCATTATTAACATCATCATCGTCATCGTCACCCTCATCACCATTATCATCATGATCTCACTGGGACAACATAAAAGCACTTAGCAGAAATCATAGGGGAAAGCACAAAAGACAACAACACGGCTATTCCTTACCTCAAGTCCATTCATTGTCAGCATATATACATTGCCTAGGCAGGACAAAGGTTAATCATAAAATTAAGCAGAAACAATGACAGTGCCAGTAGAAATGACTAAGGACCAAGAAACACTTGCAATGTTCACAAAATAATGAGAAATGAGGGTGCAATATGCAATATAAAAATCGAAGTTATGACTGGCTACAGTGACCAGGCATTTCAAAACGCCTGGTTGACACTCTAAGCATACATATATTCATATACAAGTAAAGAGTAACTATAAACTAACTTAATTTATCAAAGAATAAATTCAGAAAAACACCAATCGTGGATGTCAAAGATGCTAGAGCACTGCTCTATCATCTACATCAACTCCCAGATAATTAGTAGCAAGAAATGTTACATACCTACTTCTTACCAATTGATTCATGTTATTTTCTAGAGGGTTTTGGAACCTTTTAGCACTTTCGTACAAAACAGAGAAACACACAAAGAACTCAAGCTTCTACCAAGCCGAAGGAGTCAAGTGGGACTTCGTAGTTTTCTGAATATTCAAATAAACTGTACTAATAGGAGTCATAGTAACTGGGTCATCTCAATAAGGATTACATCAATAGTTAAGATTTTATAAACAAGGTCATTACCAATTAATGGTAGTTACTGTATTTGCCATTACACTAATGGCCAAGGATCATGTAATAATTTAGTGAAGCCAATTGCAAGTGTTTTTGACTTTTTAACAATGTTTCTAACAGTGAGGCAGACAGACAGATAACAATATTGGTACAAACATAACTCCTTGGTCGAGGTAACAGGTTTCAAGCTACTGATGTAAAAAGATAAACTTAATGACTTATTCACATCAAAAGAAATCTAGTCATATGGCATATGATAAAATAATAGAGTACTTAACTGATGATGTCATAAAAATCTATTCATAGAGTATTTAACGAGATAGAATTTCTAAATTTGGGTCTTGGATTCCAAAAAAGCTCAAAAAAATAACCATCTAATGCTGAATTTTTATTTAAATCTGAGAAAAAGTGCCTGAATTATGGTTACTGCAATATTTATGATTTACTACAGAACCACTGTGTTATTGGCTTGGCTCATGAAATCATGAACTAGACTTAAATTGCTGTGCTTTGATGGGGAATGAACTGACTATTGATTTGGCATATATCTGACAATTTTAGACAGATTTTTGGCAAATTTCACATTTGAAGTCATTTTGTGGTTATCTTTCCAAATAGGTGCCTCAAAGCCATACATTTCCTAAAATATATTTTTTGATGTCCTCACTTCAGTACTCAGATTCCACTACCCACATTATGAAGAAATGTATGAGCAAGCTGCTTTGACTGACGCAGATACATCTTTTCCCTACTTACAAGCATTGTTGTGCCTTCTTCAATTACATGAGTCTCCATCATATTTGCTAAAAGCTTTCCAAGCATTCCATCCACGTATCACAGTTTCTCATGCTATTGGTGCATGACCACTGTAATTCACGATCCTTTACAACATTTAAACAACTAACATAGTTTTATTGTATCTGAGTCTCAAATCTTGGCAAGATACAGTAGCAATTGATATGCCAAGTGGAAACAGAATCTACAAGTGAATCTAAGAACTAAGCTGACAATCTCCATGGAAAAGATGTAACTTTGACTATTAGACCACTCTCCTTTTATTTTGTCAAAAACAATAGACATTTTTGACAAATAATTTAAAAAGACATTATTACAATACATTGCAAACAGAATAAAAAAGACATAAATTGCCTTGAAAATTTGCAACATTTCGCTATAAACATACTTAAAAGCTTTTTTTGATTGACACTCTTCAGAGTACGAATCATGAGAAAGGAAGGTATAGATATATGGCAACCTTCTTATAAGAAACATGTATCAAAACTAACCAGTCTTAAACAAGAAAGACAAAAGAAAAAGAGAAAATGAAGAAACAAAGCATTCTTGGAAGAGTTCAAGTGAAAAAATTCTGCCTACAGAGCACTGGTTTGCTTGTTTTAGACTCCAATACACTTAGGTGAGAGGTCTATCTAGAAATTATCTAAAAATTCTTGTCCTTATACAATTTGGCACATTCTGAATTTTCTAGTAAATGTTGGCCTATGACAGAATCACATGTTTTGGCAGCCATTTTCATTTTGCAAGCACAAGATGACTGTTCCCAAGGAGGAACTGATGCTTTGTGTACATTGCTATGAACATGTTGCTTAATCCTGTCACCCAATGTTTGAGGAGTTCGACCTACATACCAAGCTTCACATTGGCACAGAAATTCGTATACTACTAAGTGTTTTTGTGTGGTAGGTACACAATCTTTACGAGCAGATGGCAAGATCATCCTAGTCATGAAAACAATTCTGGGATTGACAGCAGAGAAACTAAAACTTTTAAGTCTGTGCTCCTATACAGACAGAAACATTACCTAGCCAAGGAATATTTACGGAAAATTCTGAAGCAATAAATTTTTTTTGGCTGAAAAACCAGTGATCATTTTTTGGAGAATTTTAGAAACAACCTCCTCTGGATACCTGTCTTCAAGGACAATACATAGTATCTTTCCAAATTTACACTTTGAACAGATGTAAAGTGATATATGGTCAAGTCTTCTGATGAGGTTGATTTTTGTACAAAAAGAATCCCAGCGAATGTACTGACTAGTAAATGTAGCTGTTTGGTAAACTGTTGTTATTACATTAGACTCAGTTTTTCCACCAAAACATCAAGTTAAGGTAATAAACTAGCTTAATCCTTTTCTACTGCAAATTTGAGAGTTGAATGTAACTGGCTATGTTTTTGGAAAAACCTGTCACAATCCAGTTCTGTTTTAAAGATGGCAGAAGTGTCATCGACCTAGCAAAACAAAGTGGACATCTTTTGGTTATATTCTTTTAGAATTCAATCCTCATGAATGGACAAAAATATATTCCAAAGTTGGACTCAAGAGTCTACCCAATGCCACACAATATGTCCTTTTTTGATACATTGTATTGTTAAAACTAAACTAAACGCCTCTAGTGGCATATTCCATTAACTCAACAAGGATCTGCTCTGGGATGGATGGTGTCAGGCAAAAAAAGCTTTAAGTATGTTGTTAGGTGTTAGGACAATGTCACAAATTTTCAAGGTGATTTTCAAGTGTATACCACAAAAAGATTATTCAAAAACATAAATCAATAATTAACAAGGTGATATGAGATGCATGTTTTAAAGGGACATAACAAAGGAAACTTAAGACATCATAGATGTGTAGTGCTTTTGTTTCTGTTTTCGACAAAACTTTACACAGACAGTTTATGGGTTAAAGTCGTGTCTCTTTCTCTGAAATTATCAACCTTGCCCTTATGTTTGTTAGTGGATGAAACAGAATTTCATCCACAAAATGGCACCTGACACTATCACCAATTAAACAGTCATTCTGCTCTTAAGCTGCACCTTGCACAAGCCATGGCTCCAGGAGTATTGAATCAACTAAAATACAATTCACCACTACAAGACACTTACCATCACAAAGGACTAGCAGTTTTGATGCAGCAGGACATGTTAATAACTGCTGAATTCCCTTTTTCTGTCAAAACATCATAATGAAATATATAATACAATTTCTGGACTACAAAGAAAAATCACTGCAATGATTACTTTCGTTCCGAGAAAAAATTTTATAAAAAGAAACAACAAAATAAACTATCCTTCCTATAAATAATTATAACAATAGAACTTTTTGCCCAAAATTTCAGTATGATAATCTTGATAGTATAAATAATGTCTTGAAAACAAAACAGCTGTACTTTAAGATGAATTACTGTAATTAAGAACCCAAAATTGAGCAAAGAAAAAGCATAACTAAAATTAATGCTATAAACTAGGTATTCAAATTGAGCTTTAAATAATATAAAATTGCTTGAAATTGCCCAAATGGGAGATGATTTTCAGAGGTATTTCTATTTGGAGAATGTTTAAGTATACTTACAACTCCAAGATGTTTATGTCTTTGAAGATGACTTAGAAAAGTCACCTTACCCATTGCAGAAGTACCTTGTTCAATGATGTAATGGAAAATGAATCTAAAATTGTAGTCAAAAACAGATTAATTGCTTTACTTAATATTTGTAGTAATTACTCGTGAACATAAGATGGTTTTCTAACAACAATCAACTTCAATATTGTAACTCACAGTACTTCCCACAAAATACTTAGATCAATCTCCGCATAAACAATTCAAATCTCCATATATCCTCTAACTCACTTTAATATAAAAAGCTTAACTTAATTGAAACTTTATAGCAATGTCATGGAGACAACCATTCAAGTCTAGGAAACGCCAATCACGCTTTACTTTGCACTGAAGGAAGCAAATAATCTCGGTTATGCTTACTCTCTTGATTATTCATATCTAACCATCTAACAATGCTCGATAGCTACTTGGGGTTACAAGTTACATACGTAAACATCTGCTTTCCCAGATCTCAAACAAGATGCTGGGCTCCAGTATAGTGAATGGCCACAGAGGACTTTGTAATTGTAATCTATCTTATGCCAAAAAAAGATTAACAAATAAAACAAATACTACAAATAAAAAATATATTTCAACACAAATCACTACTGAGTTGATCTGGTGAAAAAGGACCATCACTTTTAGGGATAATATCATAAGACTCAGTCTACCATTAATCAAACTCTCATGCACTCATGAATAGCAAGATCAAATTGAAGTAAAATTTGAATACGTGTGCACTACTAAGTGTTTTAAGATCCGATTAAATTGCTGAACAAATGTACTATACAAGTTTAAAGTTAGATTCACTGGAAACAAAACAAGGTAACAAACAGTGGACTAATAAAAATAAATTAATTACAGTGGCTTGAATCTATGGATGAGATGTTAATTCAGTGGATGAAAAGATAAACATACATGTATGTATACAAAGTGGATGGATGAACAAACACACACACCAAGGCAGACTAAACGATGGGCAGATAGTTTGCTTGCTTGCTTGATTAATTGATTTGTTAATTGATTTGATTGATTGATTGATTGATAGCTTGATTGACTGTCTGACTGATTGACTGACTGACTGATTGACTGATTGATTGATTGATTGATTGATTGATTGATTGATTGATTGATTGATTGATTGATTGATTGATTGATTGATTGATTGATGGATGGATGGATGGATGGATGGATGGATGGATGGATGGTTGGTTGGCTGAATGGACACATTGTAGACAATTCTGACAAAAGAACTATATTACAACTTAGTCAAAGCCAAACTCACGAGTCTGAAGTTGCAATATAGAGATTTTCGAATGAGCAATCCATGCACTCAACCTACAAGTAAAAAATGCAACTAGTACTAATATGTAGTAAAACATAGATAAAAGTTAACTAACTTATAATATAAGAACATATGAATAAATGTATCAATAAAATATGCAACAGCCATTTACTACAATAAAAAAATTCGACAATACAAGAATATCCCAAATGGCAGGACACATGGGTATAGTGAAACAGATATTAAGTATCAAGGACCATTTATACCATTAAGGTGAGTGAATGTAATAAGACTTATACAGGCTTCATCAATCATCTTTAATTGTTGCATACTCAATTTAATTGTTACCCTTGAAAGAAGCATACTGAGGAACTAATCTGACATTCTTATGTTCATTTTACACAATCATTTCCTGCACTGACGTAAAACGCTAGATATGACTCTTCCAGGTGTGATCTAATGTGCAGATTCCCTCAAACTCAACTATGCAGGGATTATTACTGAGAATCTAAGGTTATGAAGTATCTAGACTTCAGTTGGATATATTTCCTATAAACTACAGCGTAAGCAACATTCTCACAAAATTTAGGACTCTGTTATGGTAAAACATGATCAAGGCATTACAACTGACATTTTAATGACTAGTAAGATAAATTTAAGATCCACAGAGACTCACATTGTATCGCATCCTCCAGCATGCCATGATGAGTCCATTACAACATCTTCAATACCTTTTAATAAACCTACCGCTCCTGAGTCATAAGCATAGGCCTTTCTAGCCTCATATAATCACACACAATGAAATGTAAAGTTATAAGATAAACTTCCGTTAATGCTTTAAAATAAAAATGTTACAACTTACAACTGACTTCTGTTTTTCTCCCGCATACTGAAATTTTTCTATGACAGGTATCAACTCAAAGGCCTTTAAACTCATAATTTCTTGTAGTTTCCACTGTAAAAAACACAAAACTTTTCTCTAATTGGGATAGATTAAAATCCATACATAGAGGCAAAGAATTTAAAATAAATCACTCGTTCAAATGTAACTTATCCAATGTATTGTATCTGGTTAAATGTTATGTTTGTAGTGTTCAATATGTGGGCAGTACATGCACCTCTATTACGGTATTGCTTGACCATCACATGTCACACAGCAAAACTCTCTATTTGAAGCATGTGATCCCATGCAGGCATCCTGCAAACACTGGGGAAGACATTTAATGTGCTTTTTGTCATGCTTCTTAGTCTTCCCGAGTCAACAGACCACTGAAAATGTAACATATTAAGCATAGGAATCACTACAAACTCAAAGTGAGGCATGTAATCTGTCACTTCCCTGTAAAAATCCTTACAGAAGAACTGATATAGCTATAAATTTGATGTGGGATGCGTAGGACCTCAAATGAAATTTTTGGACATTGTTATAAGCATAGCTTTTAGCATTTAGATCACTGATAGGTTTATAGCTAAACATCAGATGAAAGGAAGTTTCCGGTAGCTTCATCTAGGTCTTTTTCTCCAAAAACATTTGAGGTTTAAATCTACTTATACATTACCAGTTTGATCAACTTTGTGAACAGTATCTGATTTGCTGTTTCATTTTTGCCTTTGTTTGTATTTAATGTTACATTATATTCACAGCTCCTTTGAGGAAATCACTGCCAGTATTCCCTTTTTCTTTACTATCTTTTTTTCCACGTGTTTCCCGACATTGCTCCATTCACTTATACTTCTTACAAATGTTTTAGTGATACAAATGATAAGATTAGTTGACTGGCTTATGAAGATAGGATATGAGGAAGCCAAGATAGAAAGGATGCAGAAATAGTAAAACATTCCATGACTTATTGGGTATCATCCAGTTCTCCAAAGTAATAGAGACTGTTTAGCTAAGGCCAGAAGCAGGGACATCTGCATGTGCTAAAAGCAGGGGGACAAGGTTTCCAATGAGGGTACATAGTGACATTTTTTAAGTCCTGAAAATTTCCATAACACACCAAAGTGCTGCGATTTTAAGATACACACAATGTTCTAACATTAATTTTTACAAGTAAACCGTACATTTAAATTAGACAGAAAACTTATATTATTGAGGGCAGATATTATTACACAAATCCCTTCAAAAATGTTTCCACTAGCTTCTTTGGAAAATTACAACCTAACACCGACTTTCTGAAGTTTACAATGTGAAAGCTAAATTAGGCCACTACAGACCCTGGTATTTTGGCTGGCACTGTTTTGTTACAAATTAGTTACAATAATATACAAAATTTGTCATTTCAATCAAATGATCAGCTATGGGAGAACCTTTGCTTCTTACTATCTGTAAATGCTGTTTGAAGGTTTCAATGTGTATGCAGTGATCCAAAAACTCGTTGGTTCACCTGCTGCCAAGGATAAGGCTGAGTGTATATGTATCCTGTAGGTACTTGACTTGTTAATGTAATATTAAACACTTTCTAAGGGAGCACAAACAATTTTTGTTTCGCATTGTATTGCCTACAAGGCCTTCTCTAAGTGTTACAATTTGTGCCTGGACTGCGGCAATGTAAAACTTGCGGGTAATCAGAACTTTACTTCTGTTCAATTTTGGTCATCTAAGGTCAAAATTTTAAAATTCAAGATACTTATTTGACTGAAATAAATCATTTCTCATTATGAATTTTTATATAATACATAATATAATTTGCTCTCAAGATCATGATCACTATATGTTCAAAGGAGATGTTTAGTACAATAGGTCTATGCTAAACAATGATTGCTGATTTGTTTCAACAGCTAACTTTGACACCATAAGGCAACTTTTTCTGCAGTTACTTCTCCTGCCTCAGCCTGAACTATCTGAAACCTCCGCATTGCACATGAAACAAACTTAAAAGCTTATCTCATCTGACACCTTATGGTGTCAAAGTTAGCTGTTGAAACAAATGTAGGATCATTGTTTAGCATAGGCCTATTGTGCTAAACATCTCCTCTGAAAATATTTTGATCATAATTGTGATCTTGAGAGCAAGGTATATTATATGTGATTCCTTATATGGCATTAACATTTCTCTGAAACCAATTTTTTAGAAAAGGCACTTTGTTGCCCCCATGTTGGGTTATACCAGTAGGGCAATGGGGGCAGCTGACCATGTTGCTCCCACGGCTCCAGCACCACAGGTGCAAGTTTTCAAGGCAATTTGCAATACAGTTGATACCCACTATCTCAAACTAACAACGGAAACTGATATTTGTTGGAGACAGCAGGCATTTGAGATAGATGTCAACTGTGTATAAACAGAACTGGTCTGCCTTGTGGTTTTTTTAGTCTAAGAAACCACAAGGAAGACAAGACTAAGACTTAGATTACTCCATGCAAATGCTACAGTTATGCGACTGATATCCACCCTGTAAAATTTTGTCATACGAGATGTTAAAATCACCCTGAAACACGAATCCTTTGAGAAATCTTGGGGCAACCCCGCTACCGCTCCACGCTTTTAAAATTAAAAACGATGGTCATATTGATGAAAAAAGTAATTGGTAATAGATTAAAGTGCCAGCAACAACAAGTCCATTGAGGCTAAGCCTTATAAGTCCCCAGGGTCTCGCCATGCTGCACAGATGCCTCACATGTGCCTGTGAGGGTGTGCACACTCCCCTTCATATCGTACCAATGCCAACAACAACAACAGACTATACCCATGCCAAAAATACAATGTGCTGGGCGAGTTCATTTCCTCTATCTCTGCTGGCTAAGAAAAACAACAAACACGTTGAGCTCAAGCACAACAGGTCTGGTAAATATGGATTTGTATCGCATGTATTTTCGTAAAGAAAATCAAAAATTATCAATCAGGATTGTTAGATTTGCCTATTCTTAATATCGAATGCACACTTTCGGCTGGTCGACCATCCACAGGCTAGAAAAAAGGTAATTTTGCGGTCAAATGCAAGCTAAGGAGATATAATAAGATACAAAAGCGTAAATTACGTCTCAAGCCAATTACAGCACTGAAAGATCTAGCGATTATTACCTACCTCCTGTCCTACTTTAGAGAATGTGCGCTGTTCAGTAATACACCATCTTGTTGTTTTGATTCATCCAAAATACAATCGCTCTCAAAAAGAAATGACATCAGGGCACAGGGAGCTGAACGAAAGAGGTCAACTACGTTTTCAGGAAACGGCCAGTGCTTCCATGATCCAGGTTTGGTTCCCGTGAAACAAAATATGGAAAATGTACAAGGACTCGATGATAACGCTCTTAGATCGTAATTAAGAAAAGCAAAAAACACTCTCAAAGTCAAAGTTGTGAGGGGCGTCAGCAGTATGCAGCAATGTAGGCCTGGACCTAACGTTCCCAACTTATGAATAACCTTTGTTTCAAATCTATGCTCTAAGTGAACGAGTGTACGAGTCCAGACAGGAAAAACTAGCAATATGAAAAAAAAACATGTATCTTGTTTACCTAGGCCTGCAGGAGACCTGGCAGTTTCAGAAATGTGGTAAGGCGTCATCAGCTACATCCTAATTGGACAAAGAATCATCTCTCAAGCTTAATGCGGCAAAAAATCAACCTTAGTTCTTCACTATTTTTGTGAAGGATTTTCTGTTCTCGTGAGAGATGGCGAAATATTAGAGCGCACAAAGATTATTCTCGGTGAAAATCATCCAGTGTAGCTCAAATTGCCACTTGTGCTGGAAAAAATGTTCCTGTAAAGACACTCTGCTACAGTTAACTAGGTCGAAGAATAACATAATACTCACCCTATGGGTGCATTTTTAACAAATGTACGTCTGATTTTCAGAACGAAGTGAAACTTCCAGGTCTACCTTATAACTTTCCCTTCTGCCCTCTGTAAATCTCAGTATAGTTGTACTGCAAAATATCCGACCACTAATGTCATACAATATTGTCAAGTTAGTCGATCAGAGGCAATGGATTTATTGTCAGTTCTATTTCAGGGAAAAACAGAATGTCAAAAGATTTTGAGTTCGTTTGCTAAATAACAGACAGACAGAAAGACAGTCAGAGCAACAAAAAACCTTGACAAAACCACAAAAACAATAAGGGCTTTGACATTTTGTAACTAAAGGTGGTGTTAGTATTGTTGCTGCCACTTGTCTGTTAGAAATAAAGCCGGTCATTTCAAATAGAGGCCTCCGAGTGACAGCCAAAATCATTGATACACAAATCCGAATTCTAAAGAAATAACAATGTTGAAAGAAGATTGTCCTATCCGAAAAGACAAAATTCTCCAATAATACTTCGTCATAATGCCTACTATTCCTTACATCCTATTTCAAAGCTGACAAAAAATAGCGAGAAATTCCGTCATCAGCTGCGATCAGCCGAACTTGAAATCCAATGGGATATTCCCGCGTAGGTTCGAACCCTACTCGCAGCGGTCTTATTCGGTGGTGTTAAGCCAA